>JAULCC010555807.1:0-10610 GCA_032358795.1 Nuttallia obscurata
AAGTTTTGTTATAATTGGCCAAGTAGTTTCAGAGGAGAAGATGTTTGAAGAAATTGTTGACGACGGAGGGACGGACGGACGACGGACGACGGACAATCCCCTATCGCAATAGCTCACCATTGAGCACTTTGTGCTCAGGTGAGCTAAAAAACATTTGTCATCAGCTGGCTTATGCTTGATATCATGAAGCCTAAAACTATCATTGGCACTTATTTCCCTGGCTGTATCATTTCAAGTTATCATCTGGCAAATAAATTCTTGCTTATGCAACAACTTGACCTAGACTATTGTGCCAGGAAATGCTGACTGTTCCTACACCTGAATAAGGTTTAACAGTCAGTCAAGGCACTAAATTTATATTTGAAATTTAATGCCACAAAAAAGCTGTCTCCATTTCAGTTAAAGCGCTGACGGATATATAATCCAAGCAAAAACCTCACTTTTAGAATATGCCAGTATAACAGACTCTGTTCTGTTTACAGGCCATGTTGTTATTTTAATAATATATTTTGTTTGTTGTTGGTTTTGTTTTTGTTTGTTTTATTGTATTGTTGTTTGATTCTTCTTCTTGTTTTTTCTGCTGTTTTTTTTTGTTGTTGTTGTTGTTTTGACTCATAAGAGGGAAACTTACAAATATACATGTTTACTGAAAAGTGGGCTGTCAGTTTTTCATTTTTTATTTTTTGCATGTCGGTTACATCAATAAGATTGACAATCTAAGATCTATCTTAACTGAAATTAGTACTGCTTTCTTCAATGGCAAATTTATTTCAATTTCTATAGGATTTACTCTACTTTACTAACACTCTTATTGGAGGGTTGAATATTTTTTTCAAAAAGGCAGAAAAAGTATACTTTTCCAACAGAGAAACGCAGCCTAATTTTTCCATATATAATTGGTACAACAGAAAACCCTACATACGGAATCTGACAGAATATAACAATTTCCAGTTCTGTCCCAGGAGAAAATAAAATGCCAGCCACTTATCAAACCACTTCAAGCTTACAATTAGTACTGTATTAAGCTATTTTCACAGATAAGACCTCCACTAACCTTCTATACTTTTGCAGAGAATTTTGGAAACAATAGTTACACAATAATCATCAAAGGATGAAGTTGTCATTTTGAGGCATTGATTGTTGTACAATCCTATTATTTGTGAATGCAAATACTGTTTATCAACATAATATGTTTACATTGCTGGTGTATTTGTCAGCATTTTGTGGCTCAGCTAGAACAAATGTGGTTTAATTTCAACTCTGTTGACTGGTATTGATTTCTAAGTTTTTTATAATTGAATTTCATATACTTTAAAAGTTGTTTCTTTTATACATTAAGAGCACAGACAATACAGTGTCATACAATGTATGCCCATCTAAGTTGTTTACACAACTTTAAAATACAGAACTGATCTCTTCTGTCATCACAGTAACATGATGTACTAAGGCAACAATAAAGCTATTAAATTATTTCAACATTCCTGGCTGCTCTAATATTAATATTCTGTTATATATCATGGCAATAATGTGTCTTTAAATAAATATTTAGCATTCAGATATTTAATTAGTTTGGCAAAATTTACAATGCCCAATATGTGGCCATAACTCCACAATTACTTATACATAACCTCTTATCAGTTTTAATAGACAAAAGTGTTTACATTCAATGTGTAAACTAAATACCAGGAAGCTTGAAAAAAAACACACATTAAGTTGCAAAGTTTTAACTTCATATGGAGACGACTAATTCATGGTTTACAGTCCCACCAATCCCTTGTACACAGCAACTGCCAGACCTTGGATATAGAAGTAGTATTCACTGGTAATAGGTAGACATTAACCTGCTGGCCTCTTAGACATTCAATACCTCAATTACTGACTGTTCTTGAGAATATTCTTTGACTTCAACTCAGGTATGCTGTTTGAAAAGCATATTCTAAGTTGTATTACATTCTGTTAAAAAGAAAAAACTTAATTAAGATATTCATAAGACGGTAAATGGCTCAGATCATATTTATTCTTAGAAGATTTCATTCATCTGATACTGTTTTCATTGACAACAGTTGTAAAATAGTATTCATCAGTGTTTTAGTCTACCAATATTCTGAAAAAAATAGCTGATGACTTCAATGAGGCCATACTATCTAATAGGTCTAGTCATGAATGGCTGTCAAAATGATTTTCTACTCACTTCGTTGTCCTTCTTGGCTGAGATACCATCAAAAACTTTTGCTACCAGCTCATCTGTCTCATTATCTATCAGGAATACCGAGCACCTGGAAACCAGATCAACAATCAGGTTAATTGAATGGAATTCTAACTGTAGAAACAAAAAATATTTATAAATATTGGATATCTGATCATGCATGATACCTGAGTAGTTAACCCATTAAATGTTCCCATGAAAAATCAACCCTTTAAATTGTATTGATGCTGAAAACAAAAAGCCTTGAACTTGCAAACAGTGTAGAATCAAGTCATTATGGTTTATGTGAAAATCATTTGACCAGGGTCTGCAATGGATTTCACCGTAGACATTTATCAAATGACAATTTCTTAAAATATCAAAAAGACTGATCAATCTAGAATGACAGACATGATCGTAATTAAATTCAGATTATATTGGTTTAACATGCTTTTTACCATATTTAACTCATAGAAATAAGACTTTTGTGAAGAACTCACATTTTTCAGAGGTAATGGACGTTTTCCTTAAAGAAAAACACTTAGGCTTACCCTTACCAGTGTTCGATTTGCTTTGCTAATTGTTTACAGCAATCTTTTCTGCGAGTACTCATGCATAAACACTAAACAAAATTAATTCTTTCAACTTGTTGAATATTCCTCTTTCAAATTATTCAAACTCAATATGCATAAACTAAATCTCAAATTATTTGGAGGCCTGTTTACTGATTGTCAATACAGCTACTCAAACAACTGGAGAAATACTGGCAGGATAAAATAATCATATAAACAATCTTTTTATTATTTTCCAATATGATTGTTGAAAGAAAATTCATCTTTAAATCAATTCTGCCCAATTAGTACTATGTTTCTTTTACTAAGACAATTGTGGAGTAGCAAGTATTAATTAACAATAAAATAAATCTGGTGTATTGAAGTAAGATTTAATGCATTTAAACACACATATCCTCACCTTTCTGCATGTGTAAGATTTCGTGCTTGTTGCATAACTTCCCGTAGCAGTTTTGTGAGGTCCTCTGCAGTAAAAAATGATAAAAGTGTAAGAAAACAGTATGCAGGCATTTTGTATGCCAAATCAAATAACAGTGGCACCAAAGCAATCACAAAGACAGTCAAACTCCCATGAGGCAAATACAATTATATGGATCTGTCTCCAGGAAAACTGTTGTCTACAACATTTGGCAACTTCTTTTCTCACAAAAGCTTCCGGAGAATACATCCAACAAAGAGTTAGTTACAATAAGTGTGGGCCAATAGCAAACTTACATATAGATCAGGTTAAGTGTTTTCTCTCATCTCCAAAACATAGCTTAATGTTTTCTTAATGAAATACAACAATATCATTTAAACCTATATATCCGCATATACTTACCGAAACTGCCTTGTTAACTCAAAACTAATACATCTATCTAAAGTCAAGAGTATCACAAATTATTCAAATTTATTATAACTGATATTATTGCATGGAGGCATAGCTTATTTTGATGATAATTACACTTTGTGGAACCAATTCTGCAAAAAGCATTGTCTATCAACATATTAACTACATTTGTATTAACATTCTTGTCTTAGCTTGGTAAAATTTAGAACAGAAGAAGATACAAACTGTAATGATTACCTAAGTCTTAGCCAAATACCATTTGAAATAGGCAAGACTTTGTTTTCTAAAATCACATGGTAAGTCATTAGCAAAACAAAAGTTTACATTGATCTTTATATCTTAAGACAAAGCCATGGAACATTGATAAAAAAAGTGACAAGAGGTTAAGCAAACAGCAAATGTAAGATGACATAACCAAACAAAACAGAAATTCATTTACTCACCAGTCAAGCAAGGGTGTATAATTCTGCTGATGTGTAATTATTTAGCAGTGAATACTTATTTTATAGCACAATTATACAATCGCAAGACATTTATAACAAAACAGTCATTGCCATCTTTATATATAACAGCTTGAATTCTGATTCTTTCAATTCTCAAAATAAAAGTAAGCAATGAACACTGGCAACGATTGTGTCATAAATTTAAAGTGAACAATAAAAAAAACATACAAAAATAGTTCAATCCAACTCTGAATTCATTTTCATATTTCAAATCAATAATCTAAATAATCTCTAATGCAGTTTAATGGTATTCTAACATAATTTTGATTGTACATTCCTTGAAGGAAAACATGTAAAAATAATGTATATAAAATAAATTCTAGAAAAGTGTTGCTTTTATCTGAATAACCTTTCCCAGTCTATGACAGTCTTTGAAACTATCAAGTTTTCATGATCCTTGGAAGAATCACATACAGGACACATAGGAGAAATTAAAGTTTTATATCAAAGAAGCACAAAAGGTAATAAAAATGTCCCAGCATCAATAAGTGTAATCATTACACTTCTGGTTGACTTTTAAAGGAATTGCTTATTGACATGTGAATGAACCAAACCAACACATTGTTTTTCTTGTCATTTCTCAATGGTTTTTGAAAATAATTTTAACATACCAGTATATTCAACATGACAGCAATTTGTGTAAGTTTTTCAAATTCTGCCATGAATATTATTTAAGATTATCGATATGAAAATGAAATAAATAATTGTTGATTCAAGTTTTATATATATGTTTACCTTAAAAAAAAGTGAGCATGTTTTGAATATAGTTATACATCACGTTTTTCTCAGTTTTTCAACTTCTCATATGATTTAGTTATGATCATGACCAATTAAAATGTTACAAAACAAACTGAATATATTTTGGCAACAAAATAAAAGGAATTGATTAATCGAATAATGACTCATATGATTAATGATCAACAGAGTTGATTGTCTTTAAATCAGAATGTGACTAAGTTCTAGCCATTTTCAACATCACGCCATCTCAGTATCCGTCATTTATTTGTTCTTTTACTGTAGTTTTCTCATTAGGCAACAATTTGTTAAACCTCTCAAAAGAGCCCAGTCAATCTACTTGACTTGTCTTCCTACATTTCCATTTTAGTGCCACAGTAATTTCTCACCCCACTACTCATTGTTTGCTAATGGATATTAAATGTCGATCCACAGGCATCTTTCCACTACATGCTCCAATTAAATAACTCTTCTAGAATTTCAGAGGAGAATATTCATGAACCCAACTCTATATTGCAGATCCTAATATTTTCTGACAAAGAAGGAATAAAAGAATGGGTGAAGCCATATCTGCACCTTATATGTTCTTGATATCAGATTTATGGATTGGAGAATTGAGATTTAAGAATGAATGTGTTGGTGTAAAGAGATTTGTGTTCAACTCTAGAGAACAAAAAATCTGTAATAGCGCAACCATGTTGTGATAATGTGTCCTGAACCTGTACAACATTCAAGTAATCAAATTCATTTCATACTACTATACATCTAACAATTACATTAACCTATTTCAGATCAATAACTTTTTTTTTTTTTAAAATTTTTTAACCAAACTCAAATGAGCATGTTAATGGGTTTCAAACTAGTAAAACCATAGAAATACTACTATAAATGAATCTTTCAATAGCATTACAGTTTACTTAAACTGAGCCTGGGATTTTTTAGATGCTGCTACCAGTACAAGAGTTTGTGGAAACATTCTTGAATAGAAAACTCCCATATACCAAAGTAATTTTTTCAAACAGACAGTTTTAGTTTTATAAATTAGTATTTTGAAAGCTTCTGTATAGTCAGTGATTTTATTTAATCTTAAATTATAGTAGAACTATTAAACTGCTCATTTGTTTTAACATGATTAGAGACAATTAACTATTTTACTGGTATGTATCCTGAAACCCACATAGTGATAATTTAACACCCACACACAGTTGTGGAAATCTATAAGAAGTTCAGGATTACTGTAGATGTAAACGTTATCCAGATATCTTTATACAGAAACTTATAAATATATTTTTATAGATTGTACAAAAACTCCATTAACTAAGGTAATTTACTCTCATTCACTGCATTCATTTAGAATTACTTTCAGGAAGTTTTGCCAGAATTCCAGTTTTCTAACATAGAATAAAAAGAAATATCTTAGATTTCAGGAGTTTAAATTTATTGGAGTAAAATCCCATAATGAATAATGAAAGCCCTGCTCTCTGTATTTCCTGAATAGAAGCAGTAGCCTGAAGAACCAGTGCCTTGCAATGACCTAACATGATAAAGATATATCTGAAATTTGTTAAATAGCTCAATGTTACTTGGCCACTTTTTAGACAAGCATGGAAAAACCTGAAAACTGATTAGTCAACTACAGATTCCTTGTTTTTGTTTCAGGATAAAAATCCTAATGGCAGTAATAATAGTTCTCTACTGCCCATAAAGCCTCCTCTTTCCAATTAAGCAGTGGAGAAGTTCATTAGAGATTTCAAGAGCTCAGGGTAGCATTTGTCACTGGTCTGAAATTTCTCTATTGGTTTGAACTGCTTCATGCACAAACACAAAGTGTGTACAGTCAGAAAATTTAATATGGGCAAAACCTTATTTTTAACAACAGCAACAACAACAGAACTCATTTTTCCAAACAGAAAACTTTTAACTCAACATCCAGCTAAACAACTGGGAACAGTCAAGACCTACTGTTTTTGATGAGAATGACTTCAGTCCTTTGGACCTGCATGTCAGCCATGAATGTATCACTCACTGTCATAATGCCATTCCCTTCCTTATTGTCTTCAATAGCCCCTGGTTTCAGCTTTTGTCCAACATTACCCTTAGAGTCTAGATCATCCCCTTCGGCAGCCTTATCTACACTTGTTCAAGACTCAATTTTATGAGAAGATCCATTTTCTGTATCTTCCACTAGTAACACAGGGCTGTCAGAGGACAGGCTTGCTTGGCTTGGATCTAGACCTAGAGCTTGATTACTAATACTATGATATGACATTATAGAGACTGATATATCTGATATGTCAACTACATCCTTAGCAGATGTTCCAGACCCTGTTCCAAGAAAAGCTGTGTTTAAATCACAACAGCTATTGGCAGGTGCAGGGCAAGTTGGAGTTATAGCTGGATCACTATGCCATGATCTCAAATTCCCCAGTTTAAGCTTTTCCATGACTAAATTAAACTCAGAATGATCCCACTTTAGGTCGCAACTGGTGTCAGAAAAGCTTCTTCTTAGAGATAAAGTGTCATTTACATTCATGGTATTGTCCTTATCAAAGTAGTCTTCTGAATCTTGTTTTACAGAGCTACACATAGGATACATACAGTTTGATTTTGATTTACTGATTCTATTATCGACCAAAGAGGGCATGGAGGGAGGTGAATGGGTCAAATAACTTCCAGATACATCAGATAAGCAGGGAGATTGAAAGCAATTCTCTGCCTGAGTGTCTTGTCTCACTGGTGTTCCATCATTTCCATCTAGACTTAATGAACACAGATCATTAAGATTTAAAATTTGATCATTGTGTGGCCGAGCTGATGTTGACTGATGTGTACTGTCCATTTCATTTCTTTCTATACTTTTTTCAAAATTCAAATTTTTACTTCTCACTCCGTTTTCATAGAGCTTTGTTCTCACAGAATAGGGCTGCACTCTGACAGAGTCATCTTTTCTTGTTCTGCTGCCTCTTTCTGGTGTTTTCATTTCACTTTGGTTTTTCAAGCATCTAGGACATGGGTTATCATTTACATTCTCATTAATATTTACAAAAGGATTATTCTTTATATTTGTACTACAATACAACTGGCTACTGCTTATGTTTAAACTGGAAAATGATGAAGATGAATCATCAGCAGCATGCAGGTCTGAAAGTGGGGGGACAATTTTACAATGTCTAACAGAGGCAATCTCTCCCCTCTGCATGGCCTCATAGAGGGTGCTGCCCCGAATGTTTATCTCACAATTGTGTGACCTCACATAAGGAAAGTTTTCCATTCCTTGAGTGTGCTTTATGATAAACTCACCTAGGTTTGTAAAAAGATGTCTTGCAACTTGCAACATAGCCTGGAAAGGAAAATGAAGCAAAGTCAGAAGATATTTTCAAATGCTGTTTTATTTCAAAAGAGAGTACATCTCAAATAAGAATGTTTATAAAATTGAATATTTCTGGTTAATCTTGGTTACTTAGTGATTAATTTTTTTTATTCATTTTAATTGGATTTCAGTTGCACCAACACCGTTACAGGTATTTTTTTGGCTACTTTTCCACTTTTTATGGTGGAGGAAGATCCCTGTGCATTCCTCAGTAGAACCATCAACCTACCTTCCTCAAGCTAGCCTTGCAGCTTCCTCAGAGCTCAAAGGAAGAGGGTATTGGCCTGAGCTAGACTGGTACCACTTCCCTGGCAGTGCTAAACTAAAGGGCTAAAAGACTGCAGTCAATCACTCTAACCACAGAGGACCCCAGTAAATCTTAAATTTACACACTAAATAAGGTTTATAAAATAATTTCAGTGTTGAGTATTGTTAAGTATTATCCTATACAGGCAATACTCTACTAAAGCTTGATGAAATATTCATTTTCAAAAGAACAAATTATTTTCAAACTGTATGTATTTCCCTATGAAAAAAATCTAGTCTATGTTATCTGAAAAGATAAATTCTAGTAGCATAAAAAATCCTAAATTCAAATATAAAAGCTATGTATATACATGGGCACAACATAGTATAATTTTAGTGGCACACTAGATGATTCATAATTTTAAGCATTATCTAGAACCATCAAAACTTACCTGTGTTTGTAACTTAAGTTTTCGTTCATTTTGGAAAGCCAAAGTGCTGGTAAGAACTGTGGCTGTGTAGCGGAAGCACTGTCGTATGCAGGCAACATCTCTTTCAGTGAACCTGAAAAATGCAAAACCAATCATCAGAAATCATCAATTAGGTCATCAGAGGATGATAAAAGAAATACACTGTTTATGTATGATTAACTGTTCCAAGCATCAATTAATCTCAGTAAGCAAAGATGTCCAGCTTAATCTTATCACAGCCCAATGCTGTGGTATAATGCAGTAACCGCACATATTTAGTATTCCACAGTCATGTCTGGTATAACATAAATATGCACAACATATTTATTATGAGAACATTCATATACTTGTTCAACTTCTTTCCACTACCTTAAGTTTCTGTAACAACAAGGCAGTATGAACATATAGATCATCAAATACATTGAACTGTTGTTTTTTCTATGAACGGGATCAGAAAAAAATAGTATGTTAACTCAGACAAAAAAAGCAACATTTAATCAGTTTTTGACATTAGGCATTATTTGTCCTTTTCCCCACATAAATACATTTTAAATAAAGTCTCAGTAGGAAACAGTGGAGACCCTGACCAAATGGCTCCTTTCTGACCTATTCATCTCTGATAACTTAACACTTGTAATAATTTTCAGGCTACATGTTTCTGCATTTGCATTTCAAAATGCCAAATACACAATCTTCACCATAACATCTGCCAAACAATAAATGCATGTGCCTAAATTCCCAGACTGAAGACAGTTCACTTGAGAAAAGCAGTCATTTATGGTAATAACTTGAAATATTGTTTACTCAGATGATAAGTCTCACCGTAATAGCACAATTGTGATATATAAGTCTGGAGGCTTAAAATTTCAGTCGTGCCAAGACAAATTATAGTAGGGAATTCCAGCACTCTCTCTTGGGAGTCAGGACTTCCTTTTACATCTTCCAGAGCTCATCAGTTCTGTGCTCTGAGTCCTATCCCAGAAGTCATGATTAAGTTACATAGAGATAGACCACAATTGATACAATTCAAAACCAAACAACAATACCAACCCTATATAATAAAACAAGAAGCCCAGGTCAGGGCCTGTGCTCTTCTGGCTAAAACCTTATTTGGTCACTTTCTGTCTAAAGTTACAATACATCAAGTACCTATTACTGAGAAATGAATATTAATGTATTTGCACTCAAAACATTACACTAACTTATATCTAACTTGATTTTTTAAGTAGGTTGAATGGTCAGAGAGCCTTGAATGAAGTTTCAATGCAATAGTTCAAGTAGTTACTGATATAATGGTTTATATTTTGTTCAAACTTGATCATAGAAATCTTCCCAGACTAATGGGGCCATAATCCATTCCTTCATGAGTCAGTCTGGCTTTAAGAGGAACCTACTTTTTTCAGATATCTTGCTACTGTAAAAGCTGGGTGATCATAGAATAAAAATAAAATACTACTGTGTTACAAGCTCAATTACGGCAACTTTTCTTATATCTAAGGGCCATAATCCAGTCATGCATAGGTGCATCTGACTGATTTAATAAAGGAAGCAATTCTTTATACAAATCTAATCCTGTATAACTTTGGTATAGTTAGTTTTTTTGTTTTGTTTGTTTGTTTTGAATTTAACGTCACTCTAACAGTATTTCAGTCATATCGCGACGTCCAGCTCATTACAGGTGGAGGAAGACCCCGGGGGAC
>JAULCC010556029.1:0-10609 GCA_032358795.1 Nuttallia obscurata
ATGTCAACCGTATCAGACATCATCTCTGCAGTTATGTCAACCGTATCAGACATCATCTCTGCAGTTATGTCAACCGTATCAGACATCATCTCTACAGTGATGTCAACCGTATCAGACATCATCTCTACAGTTATGTCAACCGTATCAGACATCATCTCTACAGTTATGTCAACCGTATCAGACATCATCTCTGCAGTTATGTCAACCGTATCAGACATCATCTCTACAATTATGTCAACCGTATCAGACATCATCTCTACAGTTGAGAAAACTGTATAGATGATGTCTTATACGGTTGACATAACTGTAGAGATGATATTTGACAAATTCAACGTCTCACAGAATATGCAGATTTATTAGACATTAATGGTGCCATATTATTTCTTGTTTTCAGAAAAGCTTGCGATACTGTAGAACACAATTATATTTTAAGCAATTAGAAAATTCGGTTCGGAAATTCTTCCATTAACTGGAAACGTTCTATAATAATATCACTAGATGCATTTTAAATAATGGTTGGAGGTCAAATTTAGTACATTCATTAAGAAGTTAAAAGCAAGGCTGCTTATTAAGTGCGCTACTCTATAAACTTGTTTCCGAGATATTGGCATGCTGTGTTTGAGTAATTTAACAAGATACTACGGTTTCACTTGAAAGTCGATATTTATTTTTAATGCCACTGTAAAAACATGAAAGCACACATTATAAAGAAAAGTGACACACAATTAAAAATAGATTTTGACAAATCTTGACGCCACAAACACGCAAACACACACACACTCATTGCTTCGCCAAAATCACATTCAGTTATCAAATCCTCAGATGGAATATTGGACGTGATTGGTTGACGATTCCTCCCAGTACATGCATTTAAAACATTTCTTGTCGATGTCCCAATTATCACAAGTACTATGTGCCGACGTCGCTATGTTCATATCTAGTATAGATATACGGAAAACTTCTAGACAACACGACTTCGCTAAATATCATCATAGGTACCGTACCCACAACAAGAGCCTCTACAGCGCCCCGCATTATGGTCGCCGGTCAGATGTTGTAGACGTTGTTTCCGAAGCAAAAATACAAAGACCGTTATATCCAGAATTACCAGAATTGCACCAAAAGCGATACCGAAGACCTGTACGTTCATCAGTTTTTGGTGTTCCCCAGCATTACACAGCTCTGTGCCATTGCAGTCAGTAATCCTTGTGTAACACTTGCTGAAAGCATCGATCGAGTAAGACAGATGTTGGGGAGCAGTGGAAAATCCTACTATACTCAAACTGTAGAAGCAGCCTGCCTGAAGTATAAAAAAATTACAATATACATAAAATCTGTAGTGATCTGACCCAAATTATTTCTAATAAGATGAACTAAATTTGTTCTGTTTGCATTGAATAAATGTTAGCAACATGTTTTCATATTGCATTCTTTAATATAGAATACTTAGGAACTTTTTCACGTGGCGCTACGGACGGAACTTTATATTTTCAATTATATCCGTTATGTTTAATTAGATAGTTTAAAGCTAAAGTTATGCAGTGAAATTGTTAAAATTTCGTGAATAATATTGAAATTATTTTATAAGCTTTTGAGGTTCACATTTGTGTAGATGATAGATTTAATATTGAGAAAGAATTGTCGTGTCAGCAAAATATTGATATATATTAATATAAAAAAAGTGATAAATAACATTACATAATCATAATTGGTCTGGCCAGAGATGTGAAACCCACAGGGTTCATATTACTTGTTGTGAGTTATAGGTGTTAACAATTTTTGTGTGTGTATTTCTATCAGGTAATTGAAGCTTATGGTATTTCCGTATCTGACATCTGGCTCTGATTGACAAATTCCCTGATTGTTATATATATGGTCAAAGTCATTTTGATAGATTTTCATGACGCCATCCTAGCATTTTAATCATTAATTGATTATTAAAAATGTGCATGTTTGTTGAACTAAGTCGAGAGTGGCGAGCGAGAGGAAGCAAGTTGAGAGTGGCAGTTGGGTTAAGAGGTTAGAACATTAGGAATTGTAACATTGTTAATTATTTGACTTTAAGTTATAGTTTATTAATTCAGTCTGGCTTTCCGACTTTGTGACATTGTCTTATTGAATATTTATTACATTGGTTATCTAGTGTGGAACTTTTCTTTGGAAATATAGAGAGTGAAACTTGAAACCATGATTTCTTAGTCATTTCAAAAGACCTTCAAAGTGTGCGAAAGTTCGTCATAAAGCTCATACAAATTTCATGAAATTGAATGAATTATTCTTAATATGTTGCAAATCTATATGTATAATTTTCTTTTTTATCATAGATGCTGTTCTCATGTGGTTTTACTGTATTACTCAATATTCTCCTGACAATGTATTTTATATCCCATTTCATCCAGACACCGCTGTTTTCCACCAACTGTAGTACATGTACAATAACGTGTGGTGCATGATTATAGTAGGGAAAGTGTTAAACAACACAATAATGCAAAAACAACTATGCTGTATTACATGAAACCATAATAGACGCATTTGAATAGAAAAATGTGTCTAAAGCAACTATGTTTACTATCTGTTATTGCAATTCGAGAGTGAACAGTTTCATTTGTTGCCTGAGCATACCAACGAAGCGGTTTATCCACAAAGTGAACATGTTACGGCAAAGGATTTGGAAATTGATAATTAGACAAAACGTTTTGCAGCTGATATGCTATGGAGTGATTCTATTTGTAGATTTGTTTTTGCAGAGAACCAAAATCATGAAATTCAACACAAAAGTTTTCGATAAAAATGCATTTACATTTAATATCAAGACTAAAAGTTTAAAATGATTAATATGTACATGACGTCGTTTATATAACAGTATTAGGATGAAATCATAGTCTTACATATGACTATATTCTTACTTTGTAACAACATATGCATATTTTGTTGTGTGCTACTTACTACAATATAAGAACACAATGAAGACGATGTTCTAGTCTGTTTTTGACTGTATTTATATGTCTGTGTCTGTCTTGATATTTTGAGAGGTCTTATTTAGGAAGTGCCTCTTATCCAATCCCAACATGTTATTGCACGCATTTATATTCACCGAAACACTGACAATGTGAGTCTGATGATCTCTTGAGCATTGTAGCATGTCTTTATTCAGATGTATATGACTATGACTACTATAAAGAACCACTTAATTAATGTTGACCGATGGAAATATATCCCAATATGCGTGATATAGAATATGTACCCAAGAAAGTCTTTTGATCTTGGATCATGTTTCTTTAAAGCGGCTGAACTCCAGATTCGGTTGAAATTTTCGGAAGTTTCAAAACATCTGACAAAGTTTGTAAATATGACAATACCATGAATACAAGCGGTTTCAGGATGAAACTTTTTACAGTTTTTCAACTTATTGTGAAATTTTCACATAAAGTCACTGAAATAACGCTAAAAACGTCTACACCTCGACTAACGGAATAAGCTTTAGAGGTAAGATTACTAATTTTGAGTGGCTGTCTGTATAGTTTTTACCGCAAGTATTACTTCAAACCATGGTGCATCAATTTTCCTGAATATATCTCAACATTTGCAACAGTTTTCAGACATCCAATACCCTACGCCATATCCGGTATCCTGTTACTTTAAACCTTTTTATTTATCGCTATTACATAAGAGATGTGAAATCTTACCAAGAGTCTGGTCGCTTGAGGGAAACTTTTATCGAACTTATAAAGCAGCATTAATCCAGTTACACCCTGAAAGAATGCCTGAAATTATAAAGCAGCATCAGTCCAGTGACATCTTGAAAGAATGCCTGAAATTATAAAGCAGCATCAGTCCAGTGACATCTTGAAAGAATGCCTGAAATTATAAAGCAGCATTAATCCAGTGACACCTTGAAAGAATGCCTGAAATTATAAAGTAGGATCAGTCCAGTGACGCCTTGAAAGAATACCTGAAATTATAAAGCAGCGTTAATCCAGTGACACCTTTAAAGAATGCCTGAAATTATAAAGCAGCATCAGTCCAGTGACGCCTTGAAAGAATGCCTGAAATCATAAAGCAGCGTTTTCCACTGACGCCTTAAAAGAATGCCTGAAATTATAAAGCAGAATTAATCCATTGACGCCTTGGAAGAGTGCCTTAAATTAAAATATATTTCAACTTATTGTGAAGAAATTATACACTTTATATACCGGGTAGCAATGCATAAATGTAAGAGATCAGAATAAAACAAAAAGTAATTCAGTGCAATGACTTATAGTGATAATACGGAGAAAGTCTGTTGAAACCTGAAGTTAAATTATATCATGAATTATCTGAGGTATATTCTCAACATTCAATCAATACTCAATGCGTCTCAGACAAAAGGGTCGCCATTTTGAATTTAAATGTCATGACTCTCGTAAAAATGGCACTTATTTATTATTATTTACTGTTTCAACAGAAGATATGCAAAGGTCCTTTCTTGAGTGTATGTTTAACACTCGAATAGCATATTGAACAAATATTTTAGAAAATGATAGAATCTAACAGTTAGTCTGGTTTCAGAGAAGACTGTAACTCTACAAAAACACGCCTGTAATCAGAAAATCGAAAACTGAACCCAAGGGAAATGTTTGAAATATATGCATTTTAGAGCCACTTGAGCTAACGGAGAGGTCAATTCTTCTTGTAAAATGACAAATACTGACGCTGGCAGTCAAGATTCAATCCTGTGCGGGAGCTATCTTTTTTCTCATTTTTATTTCAAAGAAAAGCACCCAAATACAAATATACTATTTTGAAATAATTTTAGTGTAGTTTAATGTTTGGTAAGATCGATATCTTAGAGGAGAGGACTAAAATAGGCTTCACCTGTTGTCCAATCCATTTCGCAGAATAAGATATTGTTTAAACCATTAAAATCATTGTCGTGTAGCAATATGGTTGTCTTGATATAATATACAAATTTAAGTAGTACCGGCTTGTCATGTGGTCATTCAAGTGTATTAACATTCTCTCACCAGAGGGCGTGCTTCAATGTTTGATATGTCAGTCATTCTCGAATGCGTACGATGTTTACCATACATTACTATTCACTATTTGTACAAGAACCGTTAAATACATATGTTAACTTATTGACTAAGGAGAAGAACTTAAGGTTCCGTTCTTATCCCACTCGACACTCCTGGGACGATTCCGGTACCCTGCATCTAACCTCGGATGTGTGACGGTAAGTGATATGTTGTTACGCCGTTACATTTGGTGGTTCGCCGCTGCCGGTTTACTGACATATGAAAACTATCCACCCTTGAAAAGTTTGAGATTTCGACAAGCAATGCGATCGTCTGTTATTTGCAATCGCAAATAACAGGTTTTTATACAAAAAACAACCTTACCGGTGTCTGTACGCATCAACTGTTGTTTATTGTTGTTGTTGTTTAGAAGGAAAATCCCAAATTCAAATAGTTCAAAATGGATTACGTCATACATCCGAGGTTAGATGTAGGATACCGGAATCGACCTGGGAGTGCCGAGTGGTTCCTATCCTTACCTTATACAGTGTTTGCATGTTATATATGTATCGAGAAAAAAAAAACCAAAAAGAAAACCAAGTATGTTTAAACTAAAATGTAAAAAATAATTTGTTTTTGAACAACCAACATTTTAGTTCCTATTTTAGTTGTTTTAATTAGAGGATGAGGAAGATTAACAAACGACAACAAAAAGGCAGCAACCAAAAAACTGGCAGCTAAGATGTGGATTTACCGGAAACCCAGTCCATAAGCCGGAACCGGAACTATAAGGCCAACCAAATTGTGGATTTGCAAACACCAGAGTTAATATTCCGCAGATAAAACAGCTGGTGCCAACACAGGTATAACATACGCTGGCGATCTTAATCCACCATAAGGCCGTATCAATCAGTGCTGATATATTCTCGTTGTCATCTGCTGAACATGGCTTTAGGGTGTCCTTTTTGATTGCTGAAACGGTTATTATTAGATTTGAGATGAAGCAAATACCAGTTTTATGTTTTAAAACTGTGCCTATTACTTCTTACATTATGATGTGGTATTTTTCTTCTAAACAGTGAATGCATTGATAAACATATATCTAAATAAAACAAGTTTTGCAACATTCTTTGGAGAAAATCTTTTTTAGTTGATTATGAGAAATCATCTCTTTATTACAAAACAGAATATTTCAAGACGTGAACGAGAAAGATGAATGTAACTAACTCAGCATTTACACGTAATATATTACTAATGAATTCTTAAAATAAAATACAAAACCCGATACTGGGATGCCTGAATTTCCACCTCTTCTTTCCAATCCTTTTTCTTCTCTTTCTTCTCCTTTCTTTCTTTCTTTCTCTCGTTCATTCTAATAAGGCCCTATTTGTAAATACCCTTTCTCCATTTACACTTCCAACTCATGTCTCTAATTATATTTTGTTCCCTATATATGTCTTGTGTTTATATAAATATATTCTGAAATGTCTTTGACATTGCTAAAATTGTATGTTAAAATATCTATTTGGGGAGGGCCGTAACTAATGCTGTGAGAATTTGTGGCCCGACCCTATTTCTGTAAATATAAAGAGAAATAAAATATGTTTTAACTAACTAAACTATAAATGTAACAGCGCACCATTTTACACAAAACACGTCAAGTTTTAACTCCCCTTTCATAAACAGCTTATTAAGCAATAACGTAACAAACTGACTGCGGATATTTTTTTATTTTTCATTTAACGTCTGCATTAAGGACCACACAAATGAAAACTTTTTAAAAAGTTTAGATCTATAGATGGTAGCTTACAGATGATATCAAACCAAAACACAGTTTTTGATATTGACCAACAATACAGCATGCATCATCATGAACCTACCTACCAAATATGAGGACTGTAGCTTAAACAATAGACGAGTTATTGATAGAAACCATTTGGACAATTACAGTTCATAATGACCTTGACCTTTGACCTACTAACCACAAAAGAAATAAGGGTCATCTACCCATCATCATAACCCTTCTTACAAAATATACTGAATGACCTTAGCCTCATTTGCAAAGCAATATACCCTCATTTTTTCAAAGAGGGTGGAGTGGGGGTAACAAACATTTTTCACCATGTACGGTAATAATTGGATGAAAAATGTTCAAAGTAGAAAGCGGACAAAGCTTTCGCTGGTTAAGTCTTCTAAAGTCAATGTCTAATTCTAATACTGACAATTTTTAATATTTAATTCAAGGGCAATAATTCTAAAGTGCTTAAAGTGATTCGGCTGGTTATTGAAGTTGGCCGAGATATTATAGTAATATATATTTTCAGAAAGTTTGGTGGAAATTGGATGAGAAATGTTCAAGTTAGAGGGCGGACAAAGCTAAATTGATATCTCTGAAATCAATGACCATCCAAATTTTTACTAATACAAGGACCATAACTTTGGAGTGCTTGAACTGATTTGACTGGATATCGAGCTTGACCGAGACATTTTTTCAATAAACATTTTCAGCAAGTTTGATGGAAATTAGACGAGAAGTGTACAGTTAGAGAGCGGTCAACATTGCCACCCGCCCGCCCGCCCGCTCGCCCGCCCGTCCGCCCGCCATGGATTATCCCGTAATACGTCCCGTCATAAGACGGGCGTATAAAAAGCATGTTTCAACCACGATTACCATTTAGGGAAGCACCACAACCTTTCCACACATCCCCCCCATACACACACCTCTTAACAAAAGTTCAGCCCTCGTGACGTTTGATATAATTTCAAAGCTCGCACTTACCCATGCCATCTGAGTTCTTCATTTTACCTGAACAGCGTAGTCAATCCGAAATGTTTGTTATTGACGTAGAGCTCTAGTATTTTTTGTTCTGAATAATTACTTGTTATTCAGTTGTCTCTGAGGGTATCACGATACATACACACAACTAAGCTATCGTGTTGCAGTAAACAGATACGATTTATTTTATATTATGATAAGTTTTTATAGCAACTATTGAAATGAGCATGTTATCTGCAAAGTTGAGGTCAAAATATAGGATATGACAACATCATCGGTCACTGTGTACTGTTGTGAAAGTATTTAGCTTTGATTACTTTGACCTTAGATAATTTGTTTGTTTGTTTGGAATTTAACGTCGCTTTAACACTATTTCAACTCCCGACGTCGAGCTCATTACAGGTGGAGGAAGACTACGAAGGACCTCTGTACCCTATTTCAGACACAGACTGCACCCGGGTAGAACCACCGACCTACCGCAAGCCAGATGGAAGGCTTCCTCCCTTGAAAAATCATAAGTGCCAAGACCGGGATTCGAAACCACAGCGGTGAAGGGCTGAGAGATTGCAAGTCAACGACTATAACCACTCGGTCACGGAGGCCCCTTTGACATTAGATAAAGTTAGAATTTACAACATTTTTTATGAACAATCAAGATCTAGACACGTACATCTTCAAACCGGCGTTTACGAGGATATGTCAAATTTTCTATTATTTATGAAAATCTGACATTTTTAGAATAGAACGTTTTTTAAATTGATATTTATAAATTTTCCCTGAGTTGTCATTTTTGACGAGTTGATTGTTTTCGTTTGCATATTTACCTGTCTACATCTGTATGCATATTACCGATGTATTGCAAAATCGTTCTATTGCTGCAATATGTACAATAATGGGGTATTCGGGTACATTGTGATATAACACTCGCACGTCAACAATAAACACACTGTTCCACTTCCTTTTAAACTATAAGATCTCTGTATTGAAACTTGAATACCAGGACGTCAATAAGACTTATTTCAGACTTATTAAGACTTATGATACTCAAGGAGGAATTCATTCCACTGACTGTTTATAGGCTCGGAATATATAAACCATAATCCACTGTTGTGAATATGTGCATCGTGGTTTTTCTTTTGATCATCAGTTTGCTCTGATATTAAACTTGACATTCACATGTTATTACATTACAAATGACTTCGATACACATCAAAGGAGCACGATCAAACATTTGATATTAAACCTACTCGCTCAGCCATACTATAAAAGCGCTACACACTCAGGCATTATAGATGTAAGTGATATACTTAAACATCATTTAGGACACTTACACACTCAGACATTTTATATGGAAGTGATATACTTAAACATCATTTATGACACTTACACACTCAGGCATTATATATGACACTCAGTCATTATATATTTTAGTGATATACTTAAACATCATTTATGACACTTACACACTCAGACATTTTATATGGAAGTGATATACTTAAACATTATTTATGACACTTACACACTCAGGCATTATATATGACACTCAGTCATTATATATTTTAGTGATATACTTAAACATCATTTAGGACACTTACACACTCAGACATTTTATATGGAAGTGGTTTACTTAAACATCATTTATGACACTTACACACTCAGACATTATATATAACGCTTACACGCTTATACGTTTTATCACAAAAACCTCCCTCTGATATTGTTTAAAACCCATTACTTACATGTCATAATCGCTTATGTATTATCAATTTTTGCGAACCGTCTGGCACTTTTAATTTCTTTTAAAAGTGAATTACTTAAATGGAGGCAAAAAACAACAACGCAAAACAGTATGGTTCCTGTGATCCTGCAAATTAAATAGGAAACATTCTGACATAAAGCAAAGGCATAAGACAAGTAAAAGCCAACCGCTTCAATAAAAAGATAGAAAACTTTATTATATCTCACTGTAGGTTCTCATGTTAATTTTCCATATGTATGTTCCGAGATATTCTGCTATATCACCCTGACATCAGGTCATTATTTTCTATATCACCCTGGCTCATTGAGGGTAATGTTTGGTATAGTAAAATACATATCACCCGCCATCAGTCGATATTATTTTACTTGGGGTGATATTATACCATATTACCCTCAATGGGGTGTGATATTTATAAAGTATTACTCCTGCTACTTTAGAAAACTAGTCTAATCACAGTGCAAGGATTTCCCTTATTCAAAAGCTTAATGACAACCTTCATCAAAATAGAATCAAACAAATATCAGGTCACAAAAACGTTAATTTCATAAAAACTACACATAGACGCTTGGCTTATAGTTTGTGTCTAAATTATAGATTTTTATTCATTATTCCCCATGGTCATTATGCCATGCATTCCATTGGTTGGAATTTATCATGTGACTTGAGGGAGCCAATAACGTTCACACATTTCTGAATACGAGATGAGCTCATGCTCAAGAAAGGCTTATGGTCTCGGACTCTACATATAGATCTAGGTATATCTCTGCTACACCGCGGCAAGTAGCACTTTTTGCTACATACTGCCATTCTGATGTAGATACACGAGTTTATAAACTAATCTTACACATAGGTAGCCGAATCATTGCCCCCACCCCCACCACCACAACACACACACTCCTAACCCTCCCCCAAAGGGTAAAACATTTTTTTTTTAATTTGGACGATATAAATTATTCTTAATATTATGAAACATATTTTGAAGTGAATTAAAAATCTTTTTATTTTCTTTTGGCTTATATAAGTACTTGCTGGGACATAGAATACATGTAGTCTATATCTCTGGTACTTGTATTTACAATA
>JAULCC010556140.1:0-10609 GCA_032358795.1 Nuttallia obscurata
CAGTTTAAGCAGACTATATTTTATCAGCAGGCTAAGGGTTAAAGGAGTCTTTGGCACTTTTCACCGTATATTTTACAATTACTCTTATAGTTTTGTATTAAAACTGATGACATTGCCCTTCTTTTTTATTCAGGAAATCGCAGAAGATATGATATTCAGGAATTTATATGCTTATGGTATAGATCTGACTTCATTACCTGATGCCCCAGTGAACAGACATAATGTGAAGGGAGGTAAATCATGCTTTTGCCAAATGTTGGAAGGTCAGATTTTGACGGAACTTCTACAGTTTAGGGAAAACCCAATTGAAGTTGTTTAACACACATAGGTATGTAGGTGTTGAACAAAGAAGGTGTGGATACAGAACGTTTGTATGGAGAAATTCAAGTTACTGTCAGACTGAACTTTTAGTTTAGAGCTAGGAATGAGTAGCTTGGGATGTATAAGAGCCAGTTTATCTGGGTCAGCACATGTGTCACTAGAAAAATTGAAACGTATTTAATGGACTTTCATATAGACCCGAATAGATATACCGTTATGGTTTCGTTTTTCATTTTTGGATGTGATGTGTACATGTATGCATTACTTTCATTTCAGGTTCTTCAATCGACATCTATCGTTTTTATTTCAGAATATTAAGTACATGTAAATATGTAATTTGTTGTTTTAATTCTTAAGTTTATTGTATTTGAAATTAATGAAAAGCTTTACATATTTCATAACCGAAATGGAACCAGGTGTATGTGTGAGTGGAGTTATTTTTGGTGAGATAACGAGAAATTAAGAAAACCTGCTAGACGCATATTCTAACCCTTAGCCTGCTAAGCGCGACCGTGACAGAATAACTCGGCGTCTATTCCTGATCCAAGCTGTTTGACACTCGGCCAGTTGTTTGTCCAAATATTGGGCGAACCGGATGAATTTTAAAATCCAGGCAGACGACAGTTTAAGTAGACGACACTTTTTTCAGCAGGCTAAGGGTTAACTTTCAATTGGGTTTGCCAATAGGACACATGACACTGTAGCTAGTTGTCAATGTGACAGGATTATTTTTATAATTGTTATATTTAACATTATCATAAGTAATTTGAAGTTTCGAAAACTCTTTCACTGAGTATACCATAAAGAAAATTATATATATATCATGGTAGTGTATTTTATAGGAGTACACTGAAGAAAAATAATGTAATTTTACCATCAAACTTGTAAATAAATACAAACATAAATAGTTCTGTATATTTTTCGAAAACTGGGAAACTGCTAGCGTTGTTGCACCAGCAAGGTTCAAAGAGTATTGGCATTAGCGGTTTTTTTTGCCCTAGGTGATGTGATAATCCAGACTAGTTCTTTCATTATCTCATGAATGTTTTAGCTCTATTACCTCTTTAAAACAAGCCCCTCAATGCCGTCTATTTTTTGCCTCCGATGATCTTACTATTATGCGTTGGAATTCGCCTTCGGATAATGCTCTAATCAACTAATCCTATCAGTCCTTACGAAATCTTCAAAAGGGAAGATACACCATGTTAAACTCATATTGTTACTGTTTAGTTGTCATAGATAGATAGATTTTATTAAGGAAATAAAGGCGATTAGCCCATCAAACCATACAAAAGGATATCTACATGCAACTGTTTATATTATTGTGTAATTCCACAGTGTCCGTCATCCATAATCTTAAGCCTTGGTCCTTTATGATGCTGGAGCTTCACTTTTCATTTGATGTTCACCTTATTTGGTGAGTCTTACGATATTTAAGAGCATAACTCGATTGGAAAAGCAGCCAGATATGATATCCTCAAGCACCATAAATCAATCAAACTTATCTTCATTATACCTATTTTGTAACCATATTTTCTGGACGGGAGCCTTAACATACACTTTCACGGGACTCATGAAATTTTCAGAGAATGTTTCTTTATTTGTGTTCTTTTGTTAATTATTGTTTTATCATCACATCATTCGTTGATATCATGACAAATGACCTAGGATGTATTGATGAAGTATATACAGTACGATATCTTTCGGCAGCAAGTCTGAGATTAGTTTTGATACTTGATAATGTATGTGACTTAGCTATGTCACATAGGGTTGCCATAGAAATCGTTTGTTAAGTGTTACGGCTGTTAAACCAGGATGTAGAGATTCAAAACCGTTTCCAAACCCCCAATATATGTCGTGTTTTTCGCACTACTCACGAACTACTTTGCTGACCTGAGTAAGTGTTTTGTATTTTTAGCTACATAAAGCCTTCTACATAATAACCATTTCAGCCTCTTAAAATAATAATTATTATTATTTCTATGGACCATCTTCCGAGATTTCTTTTTTTAATTGGAATGTTAGAAGTATTTGCAATAAATTAGAATATTTACAAAACATAGCAAACAATCACAACCTTTCATGCTTAACTAAGACGCACATCGATCACACAAAACTACAGAACTATTAATAGATAATCACATGACACCGTTGAAAACATTTTGAGGGTGTGAAAATATATTGTTCTGTCAAATAAACGCCGCCACGATATCGACTCTCCCGCCTTTGAAAACTGATAGAAACTTTGAAGGTGGGGACATTTATTGTTCTGTCAAATAAATGCCGCCACGATGTCGACTCTCCCGCCTTTGAAAAAAGATAGAAATTTTGAGGTGGGTAGATTTATTGTTCTGTCAAATAAATGCTGCCACAATATCGACTCTCCCGCCTTTGAAAAAAAGATAGAAATTTTGAGGTCGGGAAATTTATTGTTCTGTTAAATAAACGCCGCTACGATATCGAGTCTCCGAATGAATAAACAGTTTTCACAGAGATAAAACTTAATAGTATGATGTTGGTGTTATGAACGGTGTACCGACCTCCAAATTCTAGCAGTATATTTTGGGAAAATTTGAATTATTCAATAGACAAAGCTTTCACATTGTGGTCACTGGAGATATCAATGTTGACACGTTGTCTAAGTTACATATATATCATTTAAACGGGTTAATGATCAGATTTAGTATTATTATCACAGTCTCAGAACAAACGCGAATTGGACGTACATTCTCTACCTTGCTAGATCTTCTTACAGTACGCGATTTCTGTTCTGATAGTAATGTGTCCGTTTTGATTATTGATAGAACTTTTAGTGACCATGATGCTCACTAGGCTATGTCCTTTTATATTTATATAACTCGTATAAAAGAAACATTTAGCTGCAGAAAAAAGAGTTATTTTCTTTAATTCAATACTCTATTCTAAAACTTTGATTGGATAAACGTATTTTAGAGGTGTACTGATATTGATGAGGCATATGTTAGATTTTCATTAATATATGTATGTTTTGCAAAGGAATATTTTCTTACAAAATAAGACACTGCCAGGCCAACTGACAGCCCATGGGTGACATATGAACTTACGAAAGAAATTAGAATAAGAGACAGATTTGTACAATGAATATAAACATTCACTTTCATTCCAAATGATTGGCATATTTAAAAGGCAAAGGAACAAAGTCAATAACATGAATACATATGCACGCTTATCTTTATTTGAAAACGTTAGTAAAATGATAAATACACTTCACTCTGGGGGACCCTTGTTCATATCTGAAACTTATTTATAGATTAACAAGACAGTCAGATTGCTCTTCAATAATTTCTCCCATTTTAACCACAGTAATACTATAACGGTTTCGGAGGATCAGGATTAAGCTACTATACTTAACAACTATATCTGCTCAATATCTTCAATCGATGACTCTAAAGCTAATGTAGCAAACTTTGAAAATCGTACAAACACCTATTTCGTTTCTTTAAGTATAACATGTACAGAAAAATAGATGACATACTCGCAATATCTTAACTTGGGTAAAGCGACTGAATTTGCCTCTGATAGCCACCAAATGCATAAATGTACTTACGATTATGTTTGTAAACCATATCCAATCTTATTGCATTTATCTAAAAACTCAATTTATAGTACAAACTGCTTTCCAAGCTGGTGGAAACGGCCTCTGTTTTACCTCTACATGTATATAAAAAGGAGATCGCTTCTACGAAGTTTCAAATTATAGACCTGTATCGCTTTGTGTAGGTAAAGTATTCTGACGCGTTGTTTTTAAACATTTGCATAATTTCTTACATGTAAAGTAAGCTTTTTCCCAGTTTCATACAAAGTTTCTTCAAAATCAAAACCACCGTTTATCAACTGATTGAAATGTATGAGTGTATATGCAACTTTCTTGAGTAAAGTAAACACGCTTAAGTGATTTGTGATAGATCACATAAAGGGCTTATAAAAGGGCTTATAAAACAGATTGAATGCTATTGTTTCAAGGGCAACTTCTTTAACTGCTTAATTGGTTACCTTAGTGATACCTCGGTGATAAGAGGTAATAAATTTTAGTTAATAATAGCACATCGAATCTGCATAAGACAGTCAATTGCTGGCGTGCCCCATGGCTAAGTTCTTGGTCCTATCTTATTTCTTTTGTTCATTATTGATATGGCAGATATTACGAAATCTTTTATCTGTTTATTTGCTGATGACACATCTATATTATATATTCATCCGTTAATACTCAAGATGTAGAAATTGTATTAAATGAAGAAACAGAAAAATTATCTAACTGGTTACTGATATGGTTAATTCCAAACAAGACTAAGTATTATTTTTTTCTAACACAGGAGACAGTGAAACATTATCTTTTATACTTGATACTACACGTTAGATCAGGTTGATACAAATCGACATTTCAGAGTTATCGTTTCCAATGACAATGACCTTCACATACTGCTTCGTTTTATGATTCTTGGATGAAAACTCAAATGCACGAAAAGAAAACTGAAATAAACCTGAAATCGTCATGTACTGATTCGAATTTATAACTTTTTTTATACCTCCGAATTTAGAATACGATTCTGGGTCAACGATAACTGATAAGCAAAGTTTAAAACAAATACAATTAGAAGCCGCCAAAATAGCTTACTGTTACAAATCTTCTGTTGAACTTGAACTGCTTGAAATTAGGAGGGAAAGGAAGAAGATATCTTTATATTACAAAATGCATAAACATATCTTTCCTCAATATCTAGATTTACCAATATCTTAAATCTCTTGTAGGTAATGTTTCGACCTGTCTACTAAGAGATAGCAGTAATTACAGTTATCCAATCTACAAGTGTCATTCAGTGAAAAACGATTGATACTCTCATCCATTATTTCGTGGACTTCACTAGTAATAGATGTAAGAAACAAGCCGATATTACACGCATTTAAATATCTACTTCACTCTCGCCAAAACTAGCAAAAGTGTCAGCATATTATATTATTTATATTGTACAGTAAACAAACACAACAGTTTATACACAAGACTGATATATACATGTAGCTCACTCATTTAAGATTTAAATCGTTGAAATCTAAAGATCCTCAGTGAAGGTATGGAGCCAAATGCGAACAATCGTTTAATTGCTCTTTTTAATAGGATTTTATACACACTTTCCTATTGATTTGCCAAGCAAACGGTTGGGTATTAATTTTTAATTCTGGAACTATATCCTTCTTGTAACTCAACAAACTCTCCGGAGTTAAATGAAACCATTGTAAAAAAAAGACCATCAATATATTCAAGGATCCAACCTGTTCTAAGACATTTTCAACACTTTTCAGTATCATCCCAGTATCATACATGTTAAAACCACAATAAAATTTGTATTTGTTATGTTTGGTTTGCGTTGCTTTGCAATGTCACTATTTTGTATATCTCTGGGGAAAAGGATAAAGATAAGGTTGTAATAATTTGTAGCCGATCCCCATGCATGTATATTATATGTTTTGTATATCATATGCAAATAAATATGTCTAAACTGAAATTCAAGAAATATATAATTTTTATTGTTACAATTGCCCTATTCTCTTCGATTTGATAAAAATATATATTTGTTATTGTTAACAGGAAAGAGCCGTCGCTTTACCTTAGATGTTCATCACACTCAATCCGGTTCTTATTGGTAAACTAACCAGATACTTCATTTGAGACAAAATCATTCCCCTTTCTTTAGATATTTTCAGAACCAAGTAAGCAGCTAGATAGCATTGAAATTCAATCTCATTTAAAATCTGTTGACTAATAGCATAGTTGTTGCCCCTTGAAAAGACAGAAATGCCATAGTTCGACTCATAAACATGATACGCCTACAGTTCATATCTGACATTTGCTAAACTTGATAAATTTGATTCGAAGACTGTCATCCAAACATTACTCTTTATTTTATGTAAAGGAAGGCAACCTGAAAATTGTACCATTGTACATAAACAGTTCAAAGCCTGTAGAATTAAAGGGTAGAAAAGAATTTTGGAAAATCATCAAAGGAAACTTCAGGTTTAGCAAATGCATATGGACAAACAATATTTAATACAACAAATTATGAAAAGGTAAAGTGTTTAAATGAATACTTTGCATCTATATCCACTGTTTATGACGCATATGTAATGTTGCCAAATTTATCACATAAAACTCGAGACAAATTGTGAGATATTCAGTTTACTATTACAGATATAGAAGACATCATAAAGAATATTAATGTAAATAAAGCTTGGTGTCCGGACCTTATCAGTCACAAGATGTTAAAAGAATGAATTTACATACACCGAATCCAAACCATACATATTCTATCCTCAAGGTCCGAAAATTGCAAGGTAAACCCAAGTTTAAGAAAAGGATAAATCATTGCTATCAATATACAGACCGGTCTCTCTACTTAGATGTTGTGGGAAGCTGTTTGAAAGAATTATGTTCAAATACACATACACTTACTTGCTTCAAAACAATCTCCTTTATAAATATTAATCCGTTTTTTTTTACAGAATCACTCTACAGTATATCAGCTGACATTTACCATTATATTTGGCAAACTCTTAACCGATGGCAAATTTCATGTATGATTTTTTGTGATATATCCAATGCTTTTGATAGAGTTTGCCACAAGGGTCTTCAATTTAAACTAATACAAAATGGTATAGCTCGTAAATTGTCGAAATGGCTAACAAGTTATCTTTGTAACTGGCAGCAGAAGAAAGTTATTCAGTCTACAGTTTCAAATCTACAGCCTGTTTCTGCTGGAGGATTTCTGTTTTTGCCACTGCTATTTCTAGTCTATATTAATTACAACATTGAATCTTTACTAAGTCTGACAAGAGTATATGCAGATGATAGTTCTCTGTACTGGTTAGCTTCTTCAATCCAAGATGTGGAGAGAATGCTTTATCATTATTTATATCAAATCTCACTTTGGGCAAAACAGTGGCTTGTGAATTTCAACTCAAACAAAAATAGAGGCTATCATTGATTTTTTAAGAAAGTACAAACCCTTCCACGCCTTGTGTTTGATGATACTTAAATCTCTTAGGTTGAAAATCACACAAATTTAGGAGTCAATAAGTTCAAATGGGCATTGAACATTTCACACACACACAATTTTGTCTTCAGTTTGAAAATGTGTTAACATCATGCTGAAGTTAAAATTTATATTATCAAGAATTGCTTTGAACCAAATTTATTTATCTCATGTAAGACCAATACTAGAATATGCATTGTTAGTGTGGTATGGTTGTACTAAAAATAATATTGAATCAGTTGAAAAACTCCAACATGAAGATGCACGCATAGTAACTGGTTTAAATAGATCTGTTAGTTTGTATAATATATACCAGAAATGTTGTTGGGAGTCTTTAACGAAACGAAGAGAAACACAGAAAATATGTATAAAAATTATAACAATGTGACACCTTTTTATATCAATTATCGATTTCCTACCTCTGTCGGAGATCAGTCCGAACATAACTTGCGTAACAGACAATATATTTCAACTTTTACAACAAGAACTACCTTATATAAAAAATTCATGTATATCGTGTAGCATATGTCTGTGGAATTCATTTGATATAAATCTAAGGCAAATTCCTACTCTTTGTGGGTTTAAAAATGCAGTTAAGTCTATTTCAAAAATACAAAGCTGATCATTTAGGATGCAGTGTAGCTTCTAGCTCATATGATTACGGTGATCTTCTAGCTGTGTAGCCTGTGAGCTTTTAGCACCAGGCAAATTACCAATATGATCGTTTGGGTGCACTATAGCTTCTAGCTCCTGGTTATCATGACGATCTTCTTACCGTGTGGCTCGTTAGGTTTTAGCACAAGGCAAAATACTAAGCTGGTCATTTAGGATGCAATGTAGCTTCTAGCTCCTGTGGTTACTATGATCTGACTGTGTAGTTTTTGTTGGTTTGTTTGGAATTTAAAGTCGCTTCAACAGTATTTCAGTCATATCGCGCGTCCAGCTCATTACAGATGGAGGAAGACCCCCGGGGGACCTCTGTACACTATTTCAAACACCGAGCGTACCCGGGTAAAACCACCGACCTTCCGCAAGCCAGCTTGAAGGCTTTCTCACTTGAAAAATCCGAAGTGCCCAGACCAGGATTCGAACCCACAGCGGGGAGGAACTGAGATATAGCAAATCAACGAAAATAACCACTCGGCCATGGAGGCAGCCGAAATAGTAAATCTTAATAGTTAAATAGTTGAATTAGTTAAAGAAACATTGTATGTCCTTGTTTGACACCTCTTGAATGAAAGATACCAGCTACATGTACAATATAAGGTTCTAGTAGATGCTACATGTTCTGACTAAATTCTTTAAAACCTATTAATCACCTCGGTTTCTCATAGGGAAACATCCCCAGAAAATGGAAGACAGGCTGAAGTATTCTTCAGTCTTTTTACATTAACGATGAATGCAGGTGAACAGAAAGTCAGCCTAAGCAAACATTTCCCATCCTAATATATCCAGTGGACCTATATACGTATAAAAAATCTCCAACTGAACTGTTTTAATGTTATAATGCTCTATACTCAACATTTGATAAGCCAGCCTATAAATCATAAAATCAAGATATAACTACTCAATGTTAATCCACAGTCCGAAAACAAGATGGACGCTGTATAGGAACTTGGGTCACAGAATGCAAGTTTATACTAAAGCTGTTGAAAAGAGCATACAAAAGCATAGTGATTTAAAAGAAAACACCTTTATCTTTTGACTGAGCCGAAGCTTTCCGAAGAATATTAGTCATTAACACATAAATAAATACCTGAATTGTACCTAAATTTTGTGCGCACTTCCGGAATTCCTGAAATGATCTACTGGTTTACAAATAGAATAATTTTACTATCTAGTATCTCCTCTGGTGGCAAGGAATGTCCATTTTCACAAAATATGTTTCAAAACATTCATCACATCCAATTGAGAAGTCCACTGTACATCCAGCAATACATAAATCACCATGCTGTCTCAGGAGACATAAAGTTTAACCGGTACACACAAATGTAGTTCTGTCACATGTATGGTGTACCATATGTGACACTATACTGATTATAACACAATAGCTGTAAATTTCTATCAATAACAATACTTGGTCACACTGACATTTTGTTCATTTATGCTTGTTTGATTGCTGAGATGGTCCAGAGAATTTAAACATTTCCCTCTATATAATACTTGTGTAAATCATCAATATCTTACGTGTCCTTGACACCCTCATAAATTACTTCATATGTTGCCCTCACATCACCATCTTGCACAGCAACACCTTCTGAACACAAGGCTGCAAAAATTTGTATTTCCAACAAATTATTTTAGAAGATCAAGTTTCACCATTCTATTTCTACTTAATGTAGAAATGTCATTATTTAAAAGCGTTACCTTTATGTGTTCCATCTCCCTGATGCAGATATATTTTTTGAATCTCTGTACAATAAATTTGCTTAAAGTGTACTTTAGATTTGACGTTTTCTTGACAAAAAAATGCGCCCCTCTTCTTTCCTGCTTTGACCTTTTCCTTCAATTTGTGAAAACATCGCCTAACCCATTGTTTGAACCACCAGCTTTAACAGGGCTCATCCTAGACCTAAAGTATAGGGAGAAGTGGTATGACAGATGAAGCAATATAATGATATAGTTTTAGTATCCTTTTTCTAAAACAGGGTACCTTACAAAGAAAAGTTTCTTTCTTTAATTCTGATCAATAAAATTCAATTGTGTTTATGTATAAAATAAAATAAATAGAAATGTTTTCATAAAGTTGACATTGATGTGATCAACCTTGCAGTATTTTATTTCCAAGTGTATCAAATTCACTTTTTAATTCTACATATTAATCTTCCACTTTTACCTAGTTTATTTGCTCTATTTTCGGTAATTTCCCCACCCACCTCCATTTTCAGGTAAGGACATGTTTTCAACCTTGTATTCACTTAAAAAATAATTATATTTGTTTTGTTTATAGAAACAAGTTATTGATTCCGAATTATTTTAAACATCTGAAAATATCATAAACTATTTTTAAACTTCTGTAATATTTGTCAGGTTTTGTTTGCTTGTTTTGGAATTTAACGTCGCTTAAACAGTATTTCAGTCATATCGCGACGTCCAGCTAAACACAGGTGGAGGAAGACCCCAGGGGACCTCTGTTCACTATTTCAGGCACCCGGGTAGAACCACCGACCTACCGCAAGCCAGCTGGAAGGCTTCCTCACTTTAAAAATCCGAAGTGCCCAGAC
>JAULCC010556363.1:0-10609 GCA_032358795.1 Nuttallia obscurata
TTAGTGTTGAGTATTGCTGTAGTTTTCATTGTCATTGATCTGTGTGTAAAATGCTCTCCTTTCTGGGGGAAATGAATGTATATTATTGTATTTTTCATTGACAGGCGCAAACTATAACTTTAATCAGATTTGTACCACGTGTATTTATCTTAGCAATGCATAGTTAGATGACAAATGTACGTTTACTCATAATTTGTAACAAGTTGAGGGTGAGTATCGTAGTGGGTATGCTGTCTTTTTTGAGCTATGGAGAATACGGGTTGATCCCCGAAAAATGCCTTTCTTCTGACCTTCATAAGACACTAGAAACTGGTTAAACCATAGAACGGGTTTAATTTGTTGCGATCGGGCCGGTGATGAACCAAGTACTCCATATTCAATGGCGGATATTGCAACCTTGAACCACTCTATCATCGCCCACTACATCGGCCCCAGCTCCACCCACTTGTTCTCTTGTGGTTTTGGTTTAAGTGAGACGCATCATTTAAATGACTTTAAGGGCGCAGTGGCATAGTGGATATGGTGTCCGCCTTGCGTTCAGGAGGTTGCGGGTTCGAGCCCCGAAGGGGGCTTTTCTCCTGACTTTCATTTGTTGACACCAAGTACTGGTTCTACCAAGGAAACGGACTCGAAAGTGTTTCTACAAGCCATAGGTTTTCAACATAATCGAGCTAAAATAAATATGTTTAAACTAAATGACTTTAACGCCCATATGTTCTTTAAAACCTGACACAATATAAATGCTGTGCAAAACACATCTTACCAAGTAACATTAATTTTATAACTCTCGTACCAAGAACATTGTGTTTATCTGTAGCAAGTACGATCGTACTAATTCCCGAAAGGTTATTATATTTGCCACACTTAAAGTCTCTTGATAAGGTGTTGTATAATCAACTTCTCGTTTCATATTGAAGGTTTTTATTGGCTGACATTTTCGAAGACAACTGTTTTTACATCGTTTGTGAAAAGACACAAGCACTTTAGAGAATTAGACAACAGTTTTTGATATATATTGACGTGACATTTACTAGAAAAAGGTCAGACATAGAAAAACTATGAGACTAGCGGATTTTGAAATTATTCACCATATATTGAATTGCGAATGAAAGGTTAACAAATAAAATTGTATACCCACAAAAGAAGTTGGTAGTGAATGTGTTTGTGTGGGTCGGTTGATAGGTGGGTGGTGGCTGTCGGGTGGGTGAGGATCGCATACATAGGCTCAAAACGTTGGTGTTTCATTAACGAAATAGTTCATCTATAGTGATCAACCTTCTCACAGCAAAAGGTAGTAAAACTTGACAAGATGACAGAACTTTTGTAAAACCAAGGACACATAACAGAAATACGCAACTGTGTCATATCATGCAACTTCACATATATACCCCGAGACAGTGCGAGAGTACTCGAAGAACTAACGCGAGATGTTGTGAAATGCACATTTTCTCTGAAAAAATTGTTTCTATAACTTGCGTCTCTGGTGAAAGACTAAATAAAACTCATCGCATTTTGTAGAGTTTTATATTTACCCTTTTAAAGAAATATGTTCCACTATATATTACCGAAGTCATGAAAAAAGGTCTATTTTTTTATTTTATTTTTATCAATTTTAGCATGCGGTGTTCCAATGGCGCCAAAATGTAAAGAACACGTTGGAATTAATCACGGCAAGAAAACGACGTTTCGCATGCAGATCAAAGTTCGTATGTTTATTAACAATTAACGGTACTGTAGCAAAAATAGATTTATCGTTGTTGTCATATTTTCTACGAAAAGAGATCATATATTTCCGCTTTTCACAGGAAATAGTTGCATTGTTCCAAATTAAACACCGCGACTGTCTGGCATGACTTTGCCGTAGTCCACAAAAAGTGTGATATCACAAGGGTTGTCACCAAATCCAAAGATATGCAAGTTTCCCTCCATTTTACACGCAACACTTAATACCTTATAGGATTTGCATACAAGCACTGCCGTTGTTTTAACACATTAATTTTGGAAACACCTTGTTGGAAATCTTTATTTGTGAATAATTCCATAATCAATGTTTAAATGGAATTATTGGATAAAGTTTCTTGCTAAAAGGTTTTAACAACAACAACAACCTGTGATCATTTTACACTCACATTTTCCCACTGCTGTTCAGTTTTGTTGTTGTTGTTGTTGTCAACAAGCTTTGAAACTTCGGTAAGAAAAAGTCAGGATACCTCGTTGGCAGACATTTTGATTATATCTATTGTATTTCATGCTTGAAATTAATATAGTTGTAGCTTCAGAAATGTACCCGCTCAATGCTGAATGTGTTATGATTGTTGTATAAGACTTATGTGTGCTAGTAAAATAATGCTTACTCATCCCCATTCTGTTACGACTGCTGTTCTCAGATGCTTTTTTTTCAAAAGCTTAAATCTAAGGAAATCTGTTTTTAAGACTAATGTACATCTTGTGACTCTTACGTAGCTGAGAAGCCTAAAACAATAGTAAACTTATCTTTTCTTAAGAAAACTTTTAGCATAAAAAAGTGCAAACGTTTCAGCTGGGAATATTGTCTGATGTCCTAAGTTAATCGCTTATTTGTTGAGAATAAATAAAACCCAAGTCAATGCTTAGACCATCTCCTTTACAACATTTCTCAGAAAATCCTAAAATATCATTATTCAAAGCTGCAAAGACACAGTCGAGACAACTGAAAATATCGAACTAAGTTTTTGTTTAGGGCTAAAAATAGCTCTACCGATATAATAATGCATTTTCGATCATAACAATCTCACGTGCTTTTAACCATTAACCTTTAGCCTGCTAAGAGCAACCGTGATAGAATATGCAAACAGCTTGAATCCATATCAGACGACGCCGAGTAACTCGGCGTCTAATCCGGATCCAAGCTGTTTGACATTCGGCCAAATGTTTCTCCAAATATTGGGCGATTCTGATGAATTTTAAAATCTAGGCAGACGACAATTTAATCAGACGACATTTTGTTCATCAGGCTAAAGGTTAACAAAGACAATTTTATATGGTGTGTCTGACGTCATTCTCGGCAGCCATGGTACTTCCGTTTTTCCGTCACAGCTCGTATATATATCATGGAACACATGATTGACAATATCTGGTTTTCATGAGTATCAATGAGGCAGTGGAGAAACACTTTCATCAAACGAAATCACATGTTACAATTAAATAGTATTAAACATACATGATGTCATCCTGACGTCATAATCACAAAAAAACTATCATTTATTTGTAAAGACAGCTATTTCGACAGGTAGACCAAACACTATCCATAAAATGAAATTTCTTTGGCTAGACTTGCAAAGAGGTTTCCTTGTAGAGCTGCCTTTTTGATCATTCATGATCACGAAATTTTCCTAGTCCACAACGAAGTATAGCGTAGTAGTGACTCGGGGGTATCTGAAAATGATTTTACCCGAACGATCTATTCTAGGTTTAGGTCAATATCTTATTAAGACCAACGATAAGCGTAACGAAATTCTTCTAACTATTCCTGGAATTCCTTGAAATGTTTTGTGCTGTTTTCGAAATATAACTTTGATAGCTAGTTTGCTTCCATCCCACTTATAAGTAACGCTACTGAAACCAGTTCGTTCTCCAGTCTTATTCTTTGTATTGTTTATTTGTTTTTTTCAGTTTCTTTGTTCTTGTTTTTTCTCTCATTTCAATAAGAATTGCTTATTGGTTATAGCTAATCTTGAGCTTGATGTTGAATCTCTTTGTCACAAGTCATGTTGATCACACATGTTTTGTAAAAACTGTTGATGTAACAAGGTACTTAATGTATACTTTACTGAATAAAATATGTCAATGTCTATATCTCTTTAAATCAAATAAACGTTTTCAGTTTTTCATCAAATGTTTTTATTACCCGTGCACTTGATTGTTGCTTCCTCTGTGATCATGGTGACAAAGGCACTTTATGTCAGAAATAACAAGTTGAATGTTTACGACGTCTTCTTGTTTTCAATTAAAGCTAGCTCGTCAGCTTAAGACATCAAATAGTATACGAACGGGTAATGACTAATTAGAATACAGTATCCGTTCTAATAAACTTCGTGCGACACATGTTGTCTAAGTGCGATACATGCAAGATTGTTTTCAAATAAACTGTCCTAGTATTCCTATGTATTTCCATACTGGAAGGGTATTGGAAAATAACCATTTACTAGAATATGAGTCCGTGTATCTTTATGACTCAATGTATTTTTATGACTCCATGTATCTTAAAGACTCCATGTATCTTAAAGACTCCAAGTATATTTATGACTCCGTGTATCTTTTAAAAGACAATTTTGTGAAAGTCGTAACAGTTTTTCATTACTTTAAAGATAAAGCTTATGTTCCTATAAGCCTACCATGTTTTATAATAAGACGGGTCCTTAATTTGCTAACTGTCTTGCTTGTGTTTCAACTTTGAAAGTTAATAAAAATCAGCTGGATAAATCCCATATTGAACAACCGACTTGAATTTAATATCAAGATCTTCAGCACATTAAGGCGGCAGATCTGACATAAGCCGAATACGAACGAGTTAACACGAGTACTTCTTTTGTTCCGAAACCTTCGCTTAACATAGAAACAACGGAGCAATCGTTCCTGATGCGAGACGCATTAATAGCCAAACCTTTTGACATATAATTTAGTCTTTGTTGATGATATATCACCAAATTAGACAATAAACGAAAACCTCATAATTGTTGCTTTAGGCATTGTCGTTTTTAAAATAATTTTTATCGATTGCTTTGTCGATTTTTATCGATATGAATATTATTTTTACAAGAGAACATAGTCTTGTAAATAGGAATATAAACTTATCTTAAATTTAAGCAGACGAGTTTTCAAGTTTTTTTTTCCATTGGTTTATTCTTAGGAAATTGAATTTCTTTTTCCTTTTAGAAACAAAGCGTTAGATAAAACATGTTCTTGCTGTTATTATTTTGGCATTTCTACACGCATGTAAAGAAGAGCTATGCAGTGTGAACACAATATAGATAATTTGTAATTTAAGATGTGAAAGTTTGACAATCTATACTCCATTGATTATTTGAAATTGGTACAGACGGAAAATATACGAAGCCAAAATACGTAAAAATATTTTTAATTTATTTACTACACTGTTTTCGATAACAATTCTATACGAAAATGGACGAACGCTTTGAGTTACGCAGACGACAATCAGTAAGTTGGCGCCAACACAATTAATGGAGATTACTTTCCCTTTATCGATAAAACCAAAGGTGTTTCAAAAACTGCAAAGCAACAACCAAATTCTGGTTCTGTCTCTGTTTATATTGTTCAACTTCAGTAATCAGCTGTGCGAAATCACATGTGTTGAAACATAAAAATCAGTGATAACCTATGTTAAACTTCAGTAATCCCCTGTGTAAACTTTCAGTAATCAACTGTGTGATAAAAAACGGAATATGAGCACAGTTTTCCCGAGCTTCTCTTAGTCCTAATGATAGGTCATGTGTCACAGCTAAATTATAGGTGTTCCATTTCCAAACATACATTTTGTCAGTTCAATAATTAGACTCAATATAACGTAAGGTTTGGATCAAATGCAAAATTTAAGTATCATACTGAAATGAATAATTATTATAAATAAAACATTAATTATGCTGATAAAAAATAAGCATCATGCTTCAATAAAAAAGGATAAAAAATAACTCTGCATTAACTATCTTCATTGCGCTAATTCAGTATCATAAAGAAATGTTATATTTACCAACAAATCGACTTCTCTCGAATCATTACTCGATTTTCTGATTCAGTAGTAACCATTTCAAGCGAATATCATTAACCAACAATGCAAATGAATTAACTGAGATACGTTATCTTTCCCAAGGCAACGGTATAAGGAATCAATTTACAAACTACATTTGCGATCCAGTTCCCACAATGTTATTTTCATGCGGCACGCAATCTCAGAATTGTACATTATGACCCATAAGATTATTTTTCATAGAACAGTTTGTTTTTCAAAAGATCCATTTAGAACGTTAAATGGTTAAACACAGGGTATTGACATAGATCAAGTACGCTATGGAAACATATTTCTATAATATGAGGCTGTATCTATAGTCAAATTAACTTCCTGGCCTAGAACTAAGCCATACTCAAGTACTAGCCATTGCTAGAACATCAGTAACGTTGCATATAGCCTATTGGTGCCAAATGTTCTCATTCTTACAAATTCGATATATCATAACAGATTTTAGGTTCGACCTTTGATAAGGCTCACGTTGTGTTTACTCAAACGGTTACGCAACGTCATACAAGGCCATTGAAAAAAAATTGAAACACGTTAACCATTAGCCTGATGATAAAATGTCGTCTGCTAAACCTGTCGTCTGCCTAGATTTAAAAATTTATCAGAATCGCCCAGCATTTGGAGGAACAATTGGCCGAATGTCAAACAGCTTGGATCCTGATTAGACACCGAGTTACTCGGTCGCCCTTAGCAGGCTAAAGGTTAATAGTCTTTTACATCATGGTAAAGATTCTTTGACATCATCTGTTTAGTTTCGTAAACCATCTTGGCATTAAGCCTTTTAGCACGGGAACCAAATAGTAATTATCTTAACAAACACTTTGGATCTAGATCACCCACTGCAAAAACATTGTCTGATCTAAGATCCAAACTGTTTGCCATTTAGATTATAATTCTTGAAGAATTACACAGAAAAGGCGAATTTAGTGTATCTGGCAGACGCCAACTGTTCCAGCAGACGACAATTTGGCACTGAAAATATTAAGCCTGTTGCAGAGATGAAAAAGAAAGTAGTTTCAGGAACGACATCTCTGCAAAGGTACTGGGCTGAACAACTTCACAATTATGAGAGACACAGCATCCACATTAATGAGAGACACAACCGTGGGCAACACATTTATGAGAAAAACTAACCCAAATTTATGAGTGATAGTCATAAAATTAATTTAATTAATTCCACAATCTGAACGCTTAGTTGAAATACGTGTCAGGTGTTTATAGAATCCACATCAACTGCGTTACTTGCCAAAATAATGATAAAGTATATTTCCCTCAACGATATTTGATGAAATAAATTTAAGCAATAATGCTATTGCAGTGACGGAAATAGAAATAAATAAAAAGACGACATATAAGCCTTTTGTAATAAATAAAGTATGCAACATCAACTGTTTTGTTTTTCAAAATGAGAAAGTCGACGATATGACGTTCTTCTTTTTTTCGGAAACTTCCCGGAAAATATAATCACAAATAGTGGATCCTTGGCATGTAGGGCTAAATACATTGAAGCTGTAGTCAGTCATCGATTTGAAAATAAATTCCGACAATCTCGATGTATTAGACAATATTCAAAGCATATGATTTAGTTTTTATCCAGGGCAGAAAATAAGGCAAAACACCAGTGCACATAGTGCATAAGCCAAGCATGCACATTGGCCTTCCGAACGGCAGTCGCTAAACTTCTAATAGACATATACACTGGGTATATTGAAACAGGTGTGTTCTTATCTACATTAGACAACTTTAAAATTTGCAAACCTCTACAAACTCCACGTAACATGTTGAACTTCCGAATGGCAGTGTCTCAGTTTCTAGCAAAAAAACAAAACAAGTACCCACTGGATATATTGAAAAAAGTATTTCGTACATGCATAGGAAACATTTGCAAACCTCTACACACTCCATGTAACATGATGACCTTCCAAACGGCAATCACTTAGTTTCTAACAGAACTACCCACTGGATGTATGGAAACAAGTACTTCGTTTCCTCACAAGAAAACATTAAAATTTACAAACCTCTACAAATCCTTGTAACATATTTAACATCCGAATAGCTGTGGCTCAGATTCTATAAATCACAGTTTCACATTGAACTTCAGAATAAAAGTGGCTCAATGTCTATATAATTATCATAAGTTGCAAAATGTACCGTGAAACAATTCAATACGCATCCACATCCGAAACATTGATCAATGTATACATTTGATTGCAAAAAATATAAACGCTTTTTACATCTTCCAGTATAAAAATAATAATTATGAGGATTTTTAACCCCTTCACTGCCTTACCCCGAGTTCTAAGTCATACACAAACAGCTTGGGTCCGGAAGAGACGCCGAGTAACTGGGCATCTCATCCGGATTCAAGCTGTCTGACACTCCGCAAATTGTTTTGCCAAAAAATTAGTTAATCTGTGAATTCAAAAAATGAGACAGACGAAATATTGCGCATGCGCGGTATTGCTTCCGGCAGTGAAGCGGTTTATTTAAATCATAGCAAACGACACTTCTACATCTAAGTCGACAGTGCGAATGTCTTTTTTTGATATGTGAAAACGTATGACGTAAAATGGGTAAAATGACGCCCATTGTTGCATTTTTCCTGCCGACGTCTTTATTTTGTATCAGGGAAATGTATCTCTATAAGCACACTACACATCTGACCTTGGTGCAGAAAGTGTGAATGACTCGGTTGAAAAAAGAGAAAAAGTAGTTCTGCAATAAGGCTGCAACTATTAAATTTCCTAAATCATCGTGATTATTACACAGAAAGAAATATTCTTAAGAATATATTTTTTTTAATTCAAAGCTTAATTGATATTATACTTAATTAGTTCAGTGAAATTTAACACTTTGACAAGACGGTATGAGATAAAATCAAAATTATAAATTTGATCATGATCTTGATTTAAAATAAAAAAATATGACATCGATCAGGTTATTGGTATTAAGAAGAAAATACGAGTCAATTTCATATTAGCCAAATCTAATAGTCCGATTCTTCCTTAGACAGCAGATTGGCAATCGCTTATAGTTCACCGATTTATTTGAACATTTGTTGCAAAAATGCCTTTCAACCAAGAGTACCACATGTTCGAATCTCAGTACGTGTCATACTATCAGTGATGATTGAGCGTTGTCATAGAGATGGTATGGACACGCAGTCAATCCAGCCTGGGCTGTCAGTTACTTGCGGAGATGCGGTTAGTACTGGTATCATTCTCACAAAACGTTTTAATATCAGGGTCAGTATCAAATTCATAACTTTGATTTTTGATAAAGTGATGCTTTAAAGCTTAAGTGCTTAATACATGTTAAAAGAATGGCGATTTGAATTTGAAATACTATTTCATTTATAATTGGTGAGAAAAAATGGAAAATAAGTATTTGTTCCAATAAAAATTAAGATCAACTTTTGATTGGCTTTTAAAATCAGGATCAATTCTTCGAATGCATTTTTTTGAAGCACTGAACACTTTTTTGAATATAGATAATCATTGTGATGTGACTTTCTGTTACAGTTGTTAAACAATATTAACCTTTAGCCTGCTAAGGGCGACCGTAATAGAATATGCAAACAGCTTGGATCCCGATAAGACGTCGAGTTACTCGGCGTCTAATCCGGTTCCAAGCTGTTTGACAGTCTGCCAATTGTTTCTCCAAATATTGGGCGATTCTGGTGAATTTTAAAATCTAGGCAGACGACAGTTTAAGCAGACGACATTTTTACAGCAGGCTAAAGGTTTAAATAGGCCACACTTAAAGTAGGCCACACACACTTGGAAACGTGTATCACATATTAAATATGTCACTGTTTCCATGACAATGATAGTACATAGTCTTTCAGCGGAATTGCCTGAATCTATAGGCCGTACACAATCTAAGCAAAGTTACTTAATTTTTCCCTGAACTGTGTATCACTTCAAAGAGTCCAGGCTGTATACGACATCTGAATTTGTTTTTGTCTTTTGAAAATGTCAATATTACTAAGAAATATTACGACAAGACTATTGTAATAAAAAACAATGATTGTCTTTCTCTGATGACTTATGTTCCCTGTTATTTGATAATATACGAAAAATGATCAATAAAAGCACACTTTCATTTTACAAGCCAAATCTAATATACGTATATAGGTAATACATGAATGTGTTCCTACAGTGGCGTTTGATTACTTTTCACATCAATATATTATTCGCGAAACTAATTTCTCAAAATACTATGATATTCACCAAATATCTCTTATTATTTACACATGATGTTTATTATTTACACATGATGTTTATTATTTACACATGATGTTTATTATTTACACATGATGATTGCTGACGCATTATAAACTTGTGATGTTCGAACTGATTTAACGAAATATTTACTTTTTATTCGCGAACCTTTTAGAAGTGTTATTTTTTTAAATTGTTTATGGGTCTGATTTCCGATGTGTTTAATTTAATAACGCTGCCTTAAGTGCGGCCATGTATGTTCTAGAAAAATAATCCATCCTTCAATTATGAAAATAGTTTCAAACATAAGTAAAGTGTTATACATCGATCGAACTTTTAAGGAATACATTACACTGGCACTCAGTTTCATATACAGTTCAAAATAATTGTTCAGTGGACAAATTTCGACAAGTCGCTAAATCTTAATATGTTAAACATATTTTAACTTTTAAGGTACTTAAAAATGTTGGTGCTTTATCATTTAAAACAAAACAAATTGTGATATAGTTTAAAGTCGCTTTTCAGTTGTGTTTTTTTTTTCAGCTACCGTTGTCTTTGTTTTTTTAAGTTTAGAACTCTTGCTACTTTTTAGCCG
>JAULCC010556807.1:0-10608 GCA_032358795.1 Nuttallia obscurata
ACATTGCTACTTCACCAGTCATTTACAGGTCCCATGCCTCTTAGAATATCTAGACTTATTCGAAAGTATTACACTCCATTTCAAAATTGTCGGCATTTAAGTTGTTATTAAATGTCTTTTAAGTAGAACTGTTGAGTTTGATTTTATCAAAAATTCGAGAGTAGAACAATCTCAACCATAAGGCATCAATTCGCACCTGCGCCAGTTTGATTTGATTTCGTAGGTCGTAATAATTTGGGGTAACAGAAAAAAATTAGGAGGACTGCCAGTTTGACAAATTAAGCGATCAAATATTCGAATTTCACCAAATAAAAAGCAGAGCACTTCTATCGGCAGTTGAATGTTACGAGTTAGTTTTACATGAACTTTCTATTTTTTTAAATGGCACGAGACCTTTAACCCTTAGTATGCTGAGCGAGACCGTGATAGAATTTCCAAACAGCTAAGATCCAGATAAAACGCCGAGTAACTCGGCGTCTTATCCGAATCCAAGCTGTTTGACACTCGGCCAAGTGTTTCTCCAAATATAAGGCGAATCTGAAGGAGTTAAATTCAGGCAGACGACAATTTAGCAGACGACAATTTTTCCCATCAGGCTAAGGGTTAATGACTAAACAATGAATACAAATTCAAATTACTCATACTTTTTCTTTGTGAGCAAGTGTACATGCAATAATCAAAACTTGTAAGAAACATGTCAAATGTTGAGTAACACTTTCTTTGGCCTTTATAGGAGTGACCCAGTGTGATCTCACATACTTAAACTTTAGCCTGCTGAACAAAATGTCGTCTGCTTTACCTTTAGCCTGCTAAGGGCGACCGTGAAAGAATTTGCAAACAGCTTGGATAGATACGACACCGAGTTGCTTGGCGTCTTATCTGGATCAAAGCTGTTTGAAACTCGGCCAATTGTTTCTCCAAATATTGGGCGATTGTGTTGAATTTGAAAATCTAGGTAGACGACAGTTTCAGCAGACGACCTTCGCCAGCAGGCTAAGGGTTGAATTGTCGTCTGTCTAGATTTTAAAATTCATCAGAATCGCCCAATATTTGGAGAAACAACTGGCCGAGTATAAAACAGCATGGATCCTGATTAGAAGCCGAGCGTCTAATCTGGGTTCAAGCTCTTTGTTTATTCTATCATGGTCGCCATTAGCAGGCTAAAGGTTAACCATTCTGAATTGCAAGCTACATGTACATTTCAGCTAGATAAGCTGACTTTTCCCACGTGATATTTACACAAAAAGTTCTTCAAGTTGACACTTAAACCTTTTAGAAAGGAAGTTACACATCTGAAACCATTCTTCGTCATAAATCTATCTTAATGTATAGTTTAACGAGATGTTTCGCACAAACTTGCTCTTATGTGTAGTTCAGTATTTTGTTTAGGATCGTAAATATGGAGAGTTGTGACGACTCTCCTATTACATGTATGTGCACTTGATGATTTTTTTTCTAAAAAATATCTAGGCCCGATGTTATATAAATTACTAAATTTGAGCATTTAAAAAAAATCATATTACTGTAGCTACAAACCTGGAAAGTGGCATATTGCAAAGTTGCCTTCATGTACTTAAAAAAGGAACAGAAAATTACTTGCAAACTACGTTGCCATGGCGACAGAGAATTTTCAGTTTGAGCATTATGCTTAAATTGAGAGACATGTTCAAAGTGAACTTGCTTGCAGCATTGGTGATAAACAGCAACTATAGAATTCTTTTTTTAACTCAGCTTGTTTTGCAATGAGTCACTTACCTGAACATGTAATTCAGGTAAAAATCTCTTATTCAATGCTCAAACTGAGTGAATAATATACACGAGCCTTGTTATATATCAACAGAAACGAAAGCTCTTTCAACTTATTTCAGTTGTTCTCAATGCATTCCGGGTAACACCAGTGCTAAGGTAATAGACACTAGTTTCAATGTTTTAATTCTGTATTGGCCTAGGGGAAATTCATGAAAACGAAAGCATATGCAGTAATAAACAGCCAAGTTGAGAGCTGAAATAATTTCTACTGTAAAATCTTGCTATCTGTTTTGTTAAAGTAAGGTTATCTAGAAAGGCTGGGCACCAGTAACTGACTTGTTCCCAACATGTTATAACAGTATAGCCAAAATGCGAAACTACTCCTTCCTGGAGCTAGCAGTGTAAAAAAAGACTAAAATCTGAAGGAAGCCTCAGACATCATCGAAAATCTACAGGGATAAGACATATTTTTCTTCTGGTAAGAAAACGGGAGACAGGTACGGCATTCTCATGTTACTGTGCAATAACAGGATTTCCCACTAAGTGATCAGTGTAGACTCTTGAAATCTATATAATATCTATTAATGATGATATCAAAATGAAAAAGATAGAGTTTTCTAAATGATTCAAAAATGTTGACCCACGTTCGAAATGTACTCAAATATCTGATATATGTTTTTCGTGTTTAATTTTTGTTAATGATGATATCAAAATTAAAATTACAATAAAAGATAGAGTTTCCTAAATAATTTTAAAATGTTGACCCACGTTCGAAATGTATTCAAGTATCATATATATGTTTTCGTGTACGATGCAAGCTTCGAAACAATGGCTACTCAGGTTCTTGTAAATTCGGAGTCTCTTACACTTCCGTTTCATTCAAATGCAACGTGAATGTACATGTAGTAAGGAGCGATAACTCTGCAAGGGAGATTGATAAATTCGTAATTTAGAAACCGCATCAGTCACGACATTCTGACGTCATACAAGTAAACTGCGTTTATGAACAGAATGTGTAGGTTCGCTAGATCCAGTTCTGTCTATATCGCGCAAGCCATTTGTATGAAGTCAATGCCAACAGTAAATTATATTGGATTTCAGTCCGAAAAGTTTTAAATTTAACTCAGTAGTGTGCATGGACCGAAATGACAGGGTTTAGTTTAAACTTATTTGTTTTAGCTCGATTATGTTGAGAGGTTGTGGCTTGTAGAGACACTTTGGATTCCAATAAAGTTCTATAACCTCGGACATGAGTCTGTACTGGTGTCTTCTACAGCATCAAGCATTAACCCTTAGCCTGCTGAACAAAATGTCGTCTGCTTAAATTGTCGTCTGCCTAAATTTTAAAATTCGATTTACTCGGCGTCTAATCTGGACCCAAGCTGTTTGCAAATTCTATCACGGTCGCCCTTAGCAGGCTAAAGGTTAAATGCATGTCTATCTGCATTTCAAATGTATTCAAAACGTCTATACTTTACAACGCTTCTTATCATAAGACGACATGAAAAAAGCTATGCTAGAGAGATAGAAATTCTCAATCTAGTCTCATACTTGCCGTTTAACCCATCTTCTGTTTTTTATTCGTTGATATTTTGAATATGCTTACCTTCGACATTTCATCAAATGTCCGGTGCGGAACTGAAGTAGATGACATTGTCGCTGAAGACGTACTGAAAAAAAATGAAACTCTTTATGTATTTTAAGCACAACTTAATTAAGCACTGAATTCATACTCTTTATATAGCGCCCCAATATGCAAAAATGGCTTTTTAACAAGTGTATTCAGTTGTTGATGTTTTCTAAAGCATCCTCACTATGGCCTCGACAAAGAGTTACTTAATCTAGTACGCCTTGTGTGATTTACGTGAGTATAAAAGGTGCAAACTTATACTTTGTGAAGTATATGTATACGCATTGTGGGAGGTTGAAGGATAGGTGTCTGAATTGTTAGCGTTAAAATTGTAATCTTCAATTCACACACTGAGAAAACGCATGGCTTGACATGTGTCCATTGTCATTTCCCTCCTACAATTTGAATATGTTTGCAAATATGTGACTCTTTCTATGGGCAAAGGTATAAACCGCCTCTTCTGCATTGGTTTCTTCAATCTGAAACGGGAACATTTGAAGACGCTTTGCATTTTAGATCTTGCTTTCCGAACAAAAACATATAAGTCAAATTTAACACATCAGCAAAGACGGAGTATTTCAGCCATGTTGCGGTGGTTAATCAGTCTTATTAAGGCTGTCGTAGTTTCTTATAATTATATCTAAGATTAAAAATAACCGTTTCGTTCTTTTTGCATAGAAATACACGGACAAAACATTTACAAGCTAGCCTACAAAGGGACCATTGGCAGAACTTACCACACGCAAAGCGTACACATGGTTCCCTCTTTGCTGTGTGTTCGAATCCCGATCTGGGTACTTCGTAGATTTTCAGTTTAAACTTATTTACCGTAGCTAAATTATGTTGAAAACCAGTAGTTTGTAGAAAAAAAAACAACTTTTGAGCCAGTTGCTTGAACCGGTACTTTCTGTCTAATGAAGGTGAGTGGAAAGCCCATCTTCTAGGTTCGAACCCGCAACCCTATAAGCGTAAGGCAGTCATCATATTAATTACACACCATGAAGTGAGGAAGTCAACAGAGATGATTTGTAGTAGGTCGGTGGTTTTACACGCGAGTCCGATGTGCCTTACAAGTTTAAAGAGGCTCCGCGTGGTACTTCTTCCTCTGTAATGAGCTGAATGTTCCCCAAAAGGGAACACATTGATGAAATGCAATTCAATCTAAAATAATTAGTCGTAAAACTGGACCATACTTTCAGAGGCGCACATTGGGAGGACACACTAAACATAATTTATTAAATATACATACATGGTTTGCAGTCGGAAAACAATTTTTGTGAATTATTTATCAGTCTCTTGGATACTCCGGTATATAACCGGCTGTCAATTCTTATGTCACTACATGCAAAAGTCCTGTAAAGTACTTGGCTAAAGCTTTTATATTAAGGCGCCGAAGTGCAAGGTTTAACTGGATACTGATGTTGCATAACCTTTTGATGTCTAGCCTTTTGCAGCATAAATTACTCTTTATCACATTCGTGATGCCTCTATTTATGTATGTAAATAGCTACATATATCTTTATTCTGTCTTATAGAAACTAATTTTCAAATGTTGGTCTCAGAATCACACAATACCCAAATTAATCTAAAACAGCAAAACCAGAAAACGAATAGATTAGCCAAGATACTTTTTCACCTTCCTACAAATACTAGAACAGCCAGACTGAAAGGGGTATGTTGCGACTTTATATAACATCGTGAGATTTCTAACATCTCAACGCAAATCTTTCAGATACTGTTTATGTGACCCAGATTATGTAGTCCTTTCAGTTGTTTGAGATGCATTAAGCTGTACACGTTGTGTTAACCATAAATATCTAATGCAGCAGTTAAAATTTCCATTTTCTTTGTATGCAGGTGTATTGCATTTCACTCTGGTTACAACATACCCGTCAGAGAAGATACATAACATGTACCACGCTTGTACCAGGCTATAGTAATGTGTTATCTTTGTATGGCGATAAAAAAACAACAAATTGTATGGGCTGGAATTAATACTGACTGAAACTGAAAAGAGATTTTTAAGGAATTGTCTCCAATATAAGAATTTTTCAGCTTTATCTGTTTCTTTAAGGCGAAGTGCTCGCCTCAAATGCGGGAAGTCGTGAGTACGAATCAAACCAAAAGAATGGTACTTGACAGTTAGCCGTATAAGGGTAGATCTATAACTGGTTGGTTCGGTGTCAGTATAAGGGTTTGAGGGTCCATGTTATGTATCTACTGCATGACGCTGCAGCGAGGCAGCACACTGTCACCATTGTGATATGACGCGGTAGAAAATTATCATTAATTGGCAAATTTTGTTATAAATATATAAATTTTATGTTATATAAACAATTATTACACGAAACTCAAAGACAGTACAGATCAATATTGTGAATTACTCGTCATTTCAGGTATTGAATTAAAAAGTAAAAACACCCCTATGGAAGCAGTTGACATTTACAGGTATCTCGTCTGCAAGCCAAGGGATTAACATATTTATTTACTTAATCATCGTGATTTCTCAAAAACAGTTTTGTATTCTAAATAAGCTTTGAAATTAATCAATCAGTCATCATTTTATGATAAAACCGTTAGTCCCTTACCGGTTGGAGACCAAATTGGGCAGTTATAGGTTTGCTCGGTTCTGTCCGTCCGTCCTGCATGCAACTAAACTCGAGTAAGGGGTATTTTCTTTCGTCAGATTGGGAGCTGGATTTTTTTTCTATTTAAGCACCATGACCTCTTATTTATTGCAGATGAGGAATTAAAGGTATCTTACATCATTTTACAGAGTAACTTACATCAGTTCACAGAGTATCTTACATCAGTTCACAGAGTAACTTACATCAGTTCACAAAGTAACTAACATCAGTTCACAGAGTATCTTACATCAGTTCACAGAGTAACTTACATCAGTTCACGAAGTAACTAACATCAGTTCACAGAGTATCTTACATCATTTTACAGAGTAACTTACATCAGTTCACATAGTATCTTGTATCAGTTTTACAGAGTAACTTACATCAGTTTACAAAGTAACTAACATCAGTTCACAGAGTACCTTAGATCAGTTCACAGAGTAATTTACATCATTTTACTGAGTATTTTACATCAGTTCACAGAGTAACTTAGATCAGTTCACAGAGTAACTTACATCATTTTACTGAGTATTTTACATCAGTTCACATAGAAACTTACATCAGTTCACAGAGTTACATAAATCAGTAAACAGAGTATCTTACATCGGTTCACAGAGTAACTCACATCAGTTCACATAGTAACTTGCATCGCTTTTCATAGCAATTACATCAGTTCACAGATTATCTTACATCAGTACACAGAGTAACTTACATCAGTTTACAGAGCAACCTATAACAATTCACAGAGTCACTAACATCATTTTACAGAGTATCTTACATCGGTTCACAGAGTAACTCACATCATTTCACATAGTAACTTACATCGCTTTTCATAGCAATTACATCAGTCCACAGGTTATCTTACATCAGTACACAGAGTAACTTACAATAGTTTACAGAGCAACCAATAACAATTCACAGAGTCACTAACGCCATTTTACAGAGTAACTTACATTATTTGATACAGTTATTTTCATGAGTTCACATAAAATTAAGTTACTTAAAAGATTAATTTCACCAGTTTACAGAAAACTTACAATCAGTTCATAGAATAGCTTTTATTCATTAACAGAGTAACTAACATCTGTTCTCAGAAGTCAAGGAACAAAGTTACTTCTATAAGTTCACCGAAAAGATACATCAGTTCACAGAGAAACTTTTATCAGCTTATAATAAACTTTTACCAGTTCATAGAAAACTTACATCAGATCACAGAATAATTACAACAGTTTACTGAAAACTTTCGTCAGCTCAAAGAAAACTTACACCAGTCCACAGAGTTACTTACACAGGTCCACAGAGTAACTTTTATCAGTTCACAATGTAACTTTCTTAGTTCAAAGACAACATACATTACTTTGCAGAGTAACTTTCATCTGAAAAAACGTGTCTTTTTACTGAAACATACAACAGTTCACAGAGTTGGTAACACTGGTTAACATGATACTTACATCACTTCACACAGTAACGTTCATCAAGTCATAGTTCTAATAACTTTCATCAGCTCATAAAGTTAATATCATCATTAAACAGAAATCTTACATTAGTTCACAGAGTACCTATCACCAGTTCACAGAAAATTTTATCAGTTCACAGAAAACTTACATGTGTTCACAGAAAATTGACAGCAGATTACAGAAAACAGTTCACAGACAACTTTCATCAATCCAAAGAGCACAAGTTATATTTGTTCACAGAGATTTCATTACAGTCGTCATTTTATTAGATGTGTCTAGCAGAATGACTCATACACAGCTCAAGGTTGTGGCTTTTATTCAGGTCAGGTATAAATCTTCCGTATATGGGACAAATTATCATGTGGGTTTTTGCTTACACATGCAGATATAAATGTTCTTTACGTGCCACTACTTTTTTTCAAAAGGTCAAATAAACCTGACACAGTCTGGTCTCTGCACTTAAAGTTACACACTCACATAGTGCGACATGACACAAAATGAGAAACATTTTTTACGAAATGGAAAACATCGAACTTTGTTGTGTTTTTCGGTCTTAAATCACAAAAGTGATATAAAAAATCACCTCGATTATTACAGAAATTCGTACTTTTGACTATCAAACTGTTCAAGTTTAAATCGCGTGGATGACGCGAAAGAGTCTATCTATATCGTTGAGCTTTGTCTGACCATCATAATGACGAATTAAGAATACGACATTGCGAATTTGTTCTTTCCGTTACCTTGTGTGAAAACGCCGTAGAAGGAAATTTGGATAGTTAAAAAAATTGACTACAATACAGGGGGGAACACGAAAAGGATCAAAATAAGTGAATATCGGGATTCTAGTGGACAGATAGATATTTAGTTGTGAAAAGTATCACTGTAATAATTTGGACGAGCGTTGTTGCAATGACGCTTATTGGCACATAAGTCAACACAGTGTACGTTTGAGGAGGACGCTTCCGTTGTTGTTGTTGTATTCCAATGTTAACCCTTAGCTTGATAAGCGCGACTGTGATAGACTTTGCAAACAGCTTAGATCCAAATCAGACTCCGATTAACATGTGTTAATCCTAAGCGCGACTGTGATAGACTTGCAAACAGCTTGGATCCAAATCAGACGCTGAGTAACTCGTGTCTGATTCGCATCCAAACTGTTTGACAATCAGCCAATTGTTTCTCCTTTTATTGGGCGTTTCCGATGAATTTTAGAATCCAGGCAGACGACAGTTTAAGCAGACGACATTTTTTCAGCAGGCTATGGGTTAAAGACCCAACTACATGCACAATAAGTCCGCACTGGATAAGCAAGTGCGGTGTATCCATTCTTGCTTGGTCTGCAAGTTGGTTAGTGTGAATTGTCTAGTAGACAGGGCTCCAGATAAGATGCGTATCACAGAAATTTCATCAAGTCTGTTTCCCATGTTTCTCCACCGAACCGTAATCTTGTGGGTACTCTTAAGAATCGCCTCGTCGAAGCAACTCTTAAAAGTACCCACAAGACAAGGATTGGTAGAGAAAGATGGAAATCACTAACCAGTTCTTCGGGCCATATACCTTCCTCAGTCTGACCAACCAGTCCGTAAACTTGCATATTGCCCTCAAAGCCATATTTTATTTGTTAATTATGGATCACCATGCTTGTTCCTGGGTTATAGCCCATTATGTGACCCCACCGTAAGGTCCTTTTAAGCAAATGTTAACTGAAATGAGAATATCAATTAAAATATGTGTTTTAACTGTTCAGATACATAACTTACCTATTTCTATACACTATTTTTATGGGAATATAGTAATTAACTGCTGTAAAACCTCAAATCTGTTGTGATATACACCTTTAAGATGCAGAAATACGCTAGCGACGTTAAAAATAAAAGGACAAAATAGTAAAAGGTTCTGGATAGTAAGTAAGGCGAGAAGGGGTACCTCTTTGCTTTTATCGATAAAAAGGTCACCAAATGTATTTACACGAACCAGGCTTGATACGACCTATTTAACCTGGAGTGCAACAAAGCTGTTAGACCAAGGTCATGATAATGATAATCACTGAGAACCGTGGAATGTTTCGTTCAACCGCTACATGTAGCTGTTGTAAGCTCCAGCTAAACTTGGTCTCAACGGAGCTCTAGATAAGATTTGTATCAAAGAAATGCAGTCAATTAAGTAGGTTTCCCATGTTTTTCCACCAAACATTATCTGGTGAGTACTCTTAACCCTTAGCCTGCTAAGCGCGACTGTGATAGACTTTGCGAACAGCTTGAATCCAGATTAGACGCCGAGTAACTCCGCGTCTAATCAGGACACTCAGCCAATTGTTTCTCCAAATAATGGACAAATCCGATGAAATTTAGAATCCAGGCAGACGACATTTAAGCAGACGACGTTTAAGCAGACGACATTTTTGCAGCAGGCTAAGGGTTAAAGAACGGCTCATGGAGGCGATTCTTAAGAGTACACACAATATAAGGTTTGGTACGAGAATCATGAAGAACAGTAATGAAGTTTTACACAAAAAAAATCATCTTATTTAGAGCTCTGTTAAAGTGTAGAATTTCTATGAATGATAGGTCTGCAAATATATACTTTCCTCTACAAACTGATAACAATTGTAAATTAATAAACGTGTGTACCATGTCACTCATCAAATACTTGTACACACATATAAAGTGGTGCAATAATCAAGTAGCATTCTATTTCAAAAGGGAGGGTCTTCGTGGGCGAGTGGTTATGGTCACTGGCTTGCAATCTCTCAGTTCCTTACCGCTGTGGATTCGAATTCGGTCTCGGAACGTTGGATTTTTCAAGTGAGAAAGCCTTCCAGCTGGCTTGCGGTAGGTCTTTAAACTTTAGCCTACTAAGAGCGACCGTGATATAAAATATGCAAACAGCTTTGATCCAGATTAGACGCCGAGTAACTCGGCGGGTAATCCAGATTCAAGCTGTTTGATACTCGGCCAATTGTTTCTCCAAATATTGGGCTAAATCAATGAATTTTAAAATCTAGGCAGACGACAGTTTAAGCAGACGACATTTTTTCAGCAGGCTTAGGGTTAAAGAGTTATAGCTGTTTCTTAACTTCTTAAAACGTCATCATAAACAATGTTATATGTGTATTTTGTTAGCGTTTTAAGTCTTTGCCACAGTACAT
>JAULCC010557028.1:0-10606 GCA_032358795.1 Nuttallia obscurata
TTATTTCTGGTGTAATATAATCATCACGTATTTTCTTATACAAACAACACGTTACATAAATTATATAAGAACCGATGACGTAACGTCGTAATGTAGAATGTATGACGAAATATAACGTCATAGACTTAACTTGATTATCAATTTTGTTAAAATCAATAAGAAAAATCTTATTTACCTCCTGTTCTATTGCCATGTGATAAAAAGAATATAGATTCGTTTTCGCTTTATACAAAATTTAATTAGACTTGTCCAGGAACCTTTATTAAGCTCACCAGAGGCTCGCTTAATAAAGATTCCTGGACTCGTCTAATAAATTTTTATATAAAATGAAAACTCATCAGATCTCCTCTATATATTTTCTTAATGCAATTAAAACATTGATTTTGATTTGAAATATACAGTTTGTAAAAAGAGTTATCAATTTATGTTAGTTTATTTATTTATTTATTTATTTAGTTTAATATTGAATTTCATTCATGTTTGTGTTTGTTGTAGGCTCTATAATTTTGATTTTTTTGTTGTTGTAAATTAGTGTATCGTATTTAACGTGTATTGTATTGCATAATGCAATATATTGTTTTATATGTATTGTATTGTATTGTATAGTACTCCATTAGATTAAATTGCGTTACATTTATGTTCCATATATTTCAGTTCAAGTTGTTTTATATTGTGCATAGCTGTTTTTTGTTGTATTGCACTACATTGCACTGTTTTAACTAAACTGCAGTGTATGATTTTGTATGGTACCGTACTGAACTGTTTTGTAATTCGTCTTTCAATTATAATAAAGTAGAGTGCTTTGAATTTAACTGACTTTTTATTCTGTTTTTGGATTTGCATTCTGCTATACTTTATTGTATTGTAATAATCATATTGAACCGTATTGTGCCACATCTCAATGGGACATTGAAAAACCATTGTATAATCTTTGTTTTATATAAGGTAGGTTAATTAGTATTGCACTCGAAATGAATTGCATTGTCCTGAGCCTCTCTATTCTGTTATGCATTGCATATTTTTGTGTACTGCGTGATACTGTATTATGTGTTTTCCGTTTTAATGTATCCTATGTCATTGTATAACAGATTAAACAAAACAAATAATGTATTAAAATGTTTGTCTTTTGTGCCCTCCTATTTACGTACACGGAGAAAGAAATATAAGAAAACCAACAAACGCGAACGACCTACCTTACTTTCAAATCACAAACGTTATACTACTGTCTGTGAGTCTCCTGTACCTATGACTAGGTAACCTTCAATATGCCATCCATACATTACACCGATTACACATTGAACCGGGGAGGTGGTTATAATTTCAGACACTAATTTTACGCTCATTTGAAACTTGGCAAGCGCGAAACAATTTTGTGCGTTTCTATGGTGTCACTTTTATGATGAAGCTTACAGCAGTTTTAAACTAAAACTGTAAATTTCTCATAGAAAGTTGGCAGAAACGATAGCCAAGATCAAACCATGTTCCAAAATCGTAATTATTTTCAAAGCCGTAATACTGTCTTGTTCTACTTATTTTCCAAATGTTCCAGATATCGGTCTGTAATACTATTGTCTGAAGGTTATATAACATGGCCGCGGTATGAAACTGAAGAAACAATTATAGCGTCTAAGGAATGTCAATATGAATTCCATTAAATTTTGTATGTAATGTTCAGCAATCATTTTCAATTATGTAGCGTTTTTATTGGAATTGAATGAGGCGGCTTACTTATCTAAGGGAATTAACTGCAGTTTTTTCAACGGATGATGATTTGTATGAATTGCCTCCCTTTTTGTCCATACATTGCGTTTTGGGGTTTCTTTCGAGTGTGCGTTTAGTTCATATACTTATATAAAAGGGTTCATTGATCCTGTAGCTATGCTACTGGGTACCTAATCTGGCAATAACAAGCATCTCTGCGAGTAACTGAGACATTTTCCTTATGATGTAAACTGTGCAACTCTATAAGTAGCTGAAAACATAAATGACATTTTGTCCCAGACAGGATGAGCTCACATATTGACGTGGTCTGGTTGCTCTCTCCCCATCTCGTTTCAGGAGGGAGTCTAAGATGAGCTAAACAAACAGCGTTTTTCAGGGCTAAGGCAAGAAAGAAAGTGCACCCGACCTCGGCAATGATGATCATCACCTCATCTGAAGAAGACACTCTCCAATACAATACCTACATCACTTCAAGACACATGGTGCACTCACAAACGCCATACAGCAATCAAGAATGGTCTATCCTTGCTGTCACTTATCTGGGGTTGGCTTTCATATGCCTAGGCGGCTGTCTAAACAACAAATAAATAAACATTCTGTCGCAATACGAAAATCATTCATTATGGAGACCCTAGCTGTACTGGGCAAGCAATGTGACGTGGTTTTTTTAACAGCACTTATATGTATGTTGTATTACCGATGACGCTTTTTTTCTGAAAACTGTAAGGAGTATGTCATTCTGTGCACGTGTATCTGTGCATTGCATGGTTGCTACACAGATTTCTTGACTTTGTGAGGGAATGATAATCCGGGACTGTGGATCAGGGAATCCATAACTTCCTGTTTGGAACCTAAAGGCATTAAACGACTTCTATATAAGTAACGACCCCCTCCTCACCCCAAATAGGAGTCATGTTGGCTTCATGGTGTGACTGCAGACAACAATTTGCAGACAATCATGCATAAAGGCTGTAAACTGCTCTTTGTTGTTGGCCAGATCTGAAGAATTGCCTCAGTCTGGATAGTGAATCGGTCAGTCCTTATTCAGCCCCTAGGATGATGTTGAAAAGGTTAAATGAAATACCACAAATAAAACCACAGGCATCACAGCATGTCCAAATTCTCCTTCAATACCTTTAAGACATCATAACTCATTATGAGCTATATCAGAACCCAAGGCTATGGCGGCTTATAGCCCTAATCTTGTAGCATAACAAATTATTTGTCATCATGACTGGATGATATGTAACATGAAACTAAAAGACAAACAACCATTCAAAAGAGAGATTTATTTCTTCTAAAATATACTCTGTTAGTTTATCACACTGTAACGTATCTGAGTAACAAAATATCAAAATTTAACGAAAAAAGATTTATCAATAATTATTGGACGGATTTATCATTTTATAACATCCTTGAATTCATACAAGTTTCTGTAGGAGCTGACTGGGAACAGTATTTGTGCCGATTTGTTTAAACAGTTTAAATCCCTGCAATTCATAGAAACGAAGATAATTACGTTTTGCCATAAATGATGGAGATCTAGTTTTAGAAGAAATCACATGAACAATTTTTCCAATTGATCATCAGTGAAATAAAACAGTTTTTGTAACCATAAAGTTCTCCACATCATAACACTGCCCATAACTAATTAAGGTATCACAGTCACATAAAAATATATCTATATCTTAACCCAGTGTAACCAGGCAGTTTTCTTTATACATTATATCATTTTACTTATGCCAATTACTGAATGTCTAATTAAAGTCAAGGGTCCAATTGAATTGTTTTTTCAGGGTCAAAGTTAAAAGCTTGATAAGTCAACTTATTTAAAATTTCATATCATTTCCAAATAGTCCAATCACTGAAAAAAAGAGAATTGCTGTTGAATGTGGATGAAACTTCATATTCTGTTGCTATTTTCTACGTCAAGTTCATCAAATCGATAAGTCAATTACCTTTATATTATTTCAATTTGTTTAATTGCTGCTGAATAACTGCTGAATCCAGTTCAAAGGTCATATGCTGCTGCTTTCTCTAAGTCAAGGTGACCATGGCAGTAAGTCCATTTTCATCACATTTAATATAATTTCAGTTCGTCTAGTTAATGAAGAAGGTGAATCACTGCTGCATCTAGGTCAAAGGTCATATGCTGCTGCTTTCTCTAAGTCAAGGTGACCAAGGCAATAAGTCAATTTTCATCACATTTAATAAAATTTCATTTCATCTTGCTAAGGAAGAAGGTGAATCACTGCTGCATCTAGGTCAAACGTCATATGCTGCTGCTTTCTCTAAGTCAATGTGACCAAGGCAATAAGTCCATTTTCATCATATTTAATAATATTTCAGTTCGTCTTGCTAATGAAGAAGGTGAATCACTGCTGAATCCAGTTCAAAGGTCTTCTGCTGCTGCTTTCTCTAAGTCAAGGTGACCAAGGCAATACATAAGTCCATTTTCATCACATTTAATATAATTTCAATTTATCTAGTTAATGAAGAATGTGAATCACTGCTGCATCTAGGTCAAAGGTCATATGCTGCTGCTTTCTCTAAGTCATAATTGCCGAGGCTATATGTCAACTTTCCATAAATTTACATTACATGTATTTATTTTTAATTTTTCTATTCAATTATTGAAGAAGGGGAATCACTGCTAAATCGTGGTAAAAAGTAGCTGTTGTTTTTTTTCAGGTCAAAGTTGCCATGGTGACAAGTCTATTTTCTTTACATGTTATATCCTTTAAATTTATCCAATTACTGAAGAAGGTGAATATCTGTTGAATCTAGGTGAAAGGTCATTTGCTGTATTTTCCTTGTCAAGGTTACCAAGGTGACATATCAGTTTTGTTTTCATTTTGTATTTTTTCAAATTGTCAAATCACTGAAGAAGTTGAAGCAGATTTAAGTCTAGGTCAAAGTAATGGTTGTACTGCTGCTGTTTCTGGGTCAAGGTTGCAAAGGTGATCTATTTGGGTCATTTTCTAATATTTCTTCAAAAACGTACACCATTTTATCTATGCTGTCTCCTATTATAGAGTATGCCTGAAAAGATAGAACAAAATAAAAAATCGTGAAAGTAATATTTTACCATTAAATCATCACAGTAAACTGGCAGAGTACTTAGTTTGTGTCAAAATATGTCTTATTACCAGAACATCATATTTCCTAAACTATCATTTCCTTTTACATCAAAATGAGCTGAGAAAAAGGCAAAACAATATTCTGTTTGAATGAGCAACATCTGATTATCAGTAATTATAAAAACAGATGTGAAATGTTTCTGGTTTGTTTCCACAGTGTTCAGAATGTAAATAATAATGTGCTGATAAATACTCAATTTTAAGGTTTTTTTATGTTTTCGTATTAATACTTGGGTAGGAAATATTTTCTGAGACCAAAATATCGAGATATACACCTTGTTTGACTTTCAAAAAACTGCACTTATTACTAGTATAGCAAGTTTGAGCTTTAGTATGCCTTTATTCTATTTACACTTGGTGTTTTATTTTTATTCCTACAAAATGCATAGTTCTCCTTTATATGTATCAACATCTTTGTGATTTTATCATAACCTCATTCATGATACAAGCATACTTAATATAGTTGTTTTTGTGTTTTTTTTCGGGTTGAACTTTATCCCTTTCAGTGCTGGACCCAAATAGAAGTTACCTTTGCAAACATTTTGGATCTAGATCAGCCGCTGCAAAACGCAGCATCTAATCTGAGATCCAAATTGTTTGCTACTCAGATTACAACTTTTGAAAATTTACACAGAAAAGTCAAATTTTAGAGTTTTGGCAGACGAAGACTTTTTCAGCAGATGACAATTCAGCACTGAAAGGGTTACCTGACTGAAGTGCCATGTAGCAGATGTAAGACAAGGACATCCCATTCAGTCCTAGAACTAGTTATAATGCTGAGTGTCAATCAACAGAGCTATTATTACCATTTATTGATTGACTGATTGATTGAGTTGAGTTTTATGGCACCGCAACACTGTATAGGTTATATGGGGCCATTCAGGAAAAAAAGCTTGTTGAATCCACATCTCATTTACATCGAGATAAAAATATGGGGTACTGATCCAACAACTTAATACCTGCTGGAGAATCAGAGACGCAGAAACTCCAGATTCATGTTCAAACCCTGCCTCTTATGATTATGCCAGGGTTAACCAGTGGTCCAAATTCTTGTGCTACATTGGCACGCCCCAGGCATACGTGGAGCAGTACCATTTGTTAAAGTCTTTTGGTTTGACTTGGCTAGGGATCAAACCCAACAGCATGCACATGCCAGGCAAGCACTGAGCCACCTCATGGGTTTTTCTTAATATACATGAAGTTATTTGAGTAAATTTAGCCTGTCTATTGCCCTACATAATATCCTAACTAAATCTCATTCTCTGTGATAAGCTCAAAACACTTGTGCAATTGTGACAAATTGAACAGCAAATTTGGTCTATTTAGTGTGAAAAAAGAACATTTAATAATCTGAAAAGGGAAATTTGGTCTAATATGTGTAAAAAATAGAAAATTGAACATATCCAGTGTGACAAATTTAGCCCATACCTGTGAAAATACTTTTTCCTTGTACTTTTTGTCAATAATTGGATCTTCATGTACCATTGACCCCTGCATAAAGCCTGATGGTGATGCTGATTTTTCCCCGTCTCCTAGGCTACCTGCTGTCTTCCCTCGACTTGGTGGACCACGACTTAATGCAGGAGTGGTGCTCTGCTTGCCTCCCTTAATATCTACCTTTGTAGACTGGAAAATGCAAAAGTTAATATTTTAACCCTTAGCCTGCTGATAAAATGTCGTCTGCTTAAACTGTCATCTGCCTAGATTTTAAAATTCATCAAAATCGCCAAATATTTGGAGAAACAATTGGCCAAGTGTCAAACAGCTTGGATCCCAATAAGACACCAAGTTACTCGGCATCTAATCTGGATCCAAGCTGTTTGCAAATTCTAACACGATCACCCTTAGCAGGCTAAAGGTTAGATTTAAACCTGGTGTTTCTCAAGTATAAGGCATTCTCATGCTTAATATTTCATGCAGTTCATTGGTTGATATCTATCATGTGATTTATTTGAGCCAATTTCAGTCATAAATTTATAAGAATGAGTTCATTCTAATGTGAATTTGACCCATATCATTTGAAAGTAAGATACATGTCAGCCCCTGAGGCACAATAACTCTTAGCATACATGTCGAGGCATAGGATCCATACATATAACAACTTGTTCTATTTGTATGTTTTGTTCACTTTTATGTTTTATGCCTCTATCAAGAAAACTTCACTTTATATCAAAGTTAGTCATATAATATATCTATATAAATTCTCCTTGGTAGCTTATCCAGTACAAACCATCTTCACTTCAAGTAACTGATAATTATCTCACTTGAAAAAAAGTGATGTAAGAAAAATGACTTTTCAAATGCAAAGAAGAAAATTACACTACCAAGAGGCTGCTACCTGGCTTAAGATTAAATCCATGACCCCCTTGATTGATGGGTCGTTGATGATACTACTATAACTCTGCTGCAGTCGTTACTTAGGAAAATTCAATAAACAATTTCTAACCTCTTTAGATACTTTCCCTCCCTTGTCCTTCTCCTTGGCTGTTGGTGGTTTCTTTTCCTGTGATTTAGCTCCACTTTTATCTCCACCTCCACCTTTCTTTCCTCTACCTTCACCTGTAAAAGTTAAGTCACCAGTAAACAACAGTACTGTTATTTCAGTTCAACCATTATCGTCTATCCCAATAGTAGTTTTGCCTTAATTAGCCATACAGAATTATTATCAAATATTGAGCTGAACACTGTTCTTCTATTCTCTATATGACCGTACAGTTTGGCAATAGATCCTGGTAAGTTGGTAACAATAAACTCAGTTCAAAACAAAAGCGAACAGCAAACATATCTTAAGAAAACAAAGGTTGAAAGAATATTAGTGATTAAAGAGGATCAAACTGAGCTTTGTACAAGGATAGTTATAAAATATATATAGCTTTTTATTACAGCATCATTGAAAGCAAATGAAACATTGAAAGCAATATGAAGCATTTTAAGCTTAGCTTAGGGCAAAAATGCAAATGAATTTTCTATTTCAGTTCAAAATGTTTTACATCTGACATAACAACTTTATGATCTACAACAAGTATGTATACATAACTAAAAACTACAAGTAATACAACATGCAAAACATAGAACTAGCGAACACATTTCAACAATTATACATAATTATATTTCACTATCTACAAAATAAAGAATCTGCAAACACAAAAAGTAATAAAAATTATATATTCTATATCATGCAACATAGAAACATATCACACTACTACTACAACTATCATCCCTATCAGAGCAAATGTCCTCAATAGCTATCATTACATGATTTTTAAATATACTTTTGAATTGCAAACGATATTGTCTTTTTTCCAACTCTGTCAAAACTCATCTTTCTGTATCATTTTCACATTCAAATCAATTTTTTTTGAGTTTATGTATCCTATATGTAATAGAATCATGAGTAAAATTTTGTTTAAACTAAAAAATGAAGACAACAATTTCTTCAATAAACATCATAAGGTATAAGATTATTTAAAAAATACTAGACTTTAGATGCTAAGTTTTGCAGGAAATTATTAACAACTGTTCAAGGTAAAGATAAATTTTATCAGGTAGTATTATTAAATTGATTTGTTTGTTGTTGTTTTTTTTATCTGTGTCATATCAACACTGTGTTAAGTCATATGGCAATTTTTCCTACTTTTCATGGTAGAGGACGACCCTAAATGTCCCTGGGTAGAACCATTGACCTTCCATAGGCTAGCTGGATAATTTTTATTTCTTTTTAAAGTGCTTTACATATTTTGCCCTGATCATCCAGTTGTAAATCAGCCGTTAACCCATGGCGCATATTGCAGCCACGACACATTGGCTTACACCTTCATAAGTACCTATTTATACACCTGGTTGGAGTGTGGGATTAACTTTCTGCCCCGAAAAATCTGACAATCAGGGCGGGATTTGAACCCAGGACCCTTTGACCCTGAGGGCTACATCTTACCACCATCCCCAAAGATGATTCCGTATAATTTCCTCACACAAAAGGTTGTATGATCAGTACCAGTGTTTACTAAATTGAAATAATGCATGCTATTGCTTCAACAATATTAAGCAACCAACTTTGTGGATCTTTTCATAAATGCAAAATCAAGTGCGCTAAGTGAGTTAAATAGGATTCTAATAATATTGAAGAAACTATCTGAATACACATACATCTTGTATGGTATGTAGACTAAACCATGAAGAACAATACAGACATCACAAAAATTCTGTATTTTTTAAGATACGAAAATAAGTTACTGATGGACAGGTGGGTGGTCTTTAAACATTAATGTAAATGTTAATGTTAATATGGTGTCATTTAATGAAAATGTTTTGTTTCATATGTGTTTTGATACACACTGACACAGTTCAGGGTATATGGTGACATGTTCAGCTTTCCATAGTGGAAGAAGTCCTAGGTAATACCATTGTTAAGCCAGCTGGATAAAGCTTCTAAAGAAACTGCAAAAACTAAATACTTAAAAAGGGGGGCAGAAGTGAAGTGGATTTGGCTTCCTCGTTATGTTCAGGAGGCTAAAAGTTCAACCACTGATGGGGGTCATTATTGGGTCATCTATTAGACATCCAATTAGAACTTGAGTGACACAGGAAATGGACTTGAAAGTGTTTCTTTAAATGATAAGCTTTCAACATTATTGAACTTAAATAAATAAGCTAAAACTATTAACTAAAAAGCAAAAGGTTTACTGTAAAATGATATTCTGGTATTTGAACATGCAGTATAATACTTTGAATCTACTCTGGTTTATGTATTCTGCTGTGCACAACACAATGGGAAATACAGAAATTACAAAAATACATAAAATACTTTTTCAGGAAATCAAGCAAACTACAAAACATCAAAATACGGTAAACTGAAAATCTAATAATAGTAAAGTGAAAATCAAATCAAACTTTGTCCAATCTTTTTACTTATAAACTTCTTTATCTAATTAAGTAAATTATATACAAATAATTAAATTCCAGATCATATGAAAATGACTTGTGCATCTTGATCTCCATGAACTCAGTGGTCAAAGTTTGATCAAGTATTGATTTTAAACAATAAGACAAAGCTGTCACAGTGAGTTATAAATCTCTTGTCTTGTATGAGAATGACATAAACAATTCCAAATAGGTTATGACAAAATATGAATAATTTCACACTACAATTCAAACTGGTATATAGACATAAACTTCAACAGTAACAACAATCTGTAAAACTTGGTTACTACAAAAGGATAACCAGGCATGCATCAAGGGAGTATACTCTTACCATTTTCTATTTCAGGGTTATCTGCTGTAATAGTAGGATAAACAGGCTTATGTAGGAATACTTTTATATTGATGAACAGGTTCTTGTAAGAATATTTATATATTGAAATACAGGCTTTGATATGAAGGAATACTTTTATATTGATAAACAGGCACACAAACTTTTAGCAAGACCTTAAAACTTATAAACAGGCTCATGTTGTGATACTTATTTATGGGTGAAATTTCAGACTTTATTTTTAAAAACAAACTGAGTGACTTTCAATGTCCTACATCTCAAAAGCTTTCTCAAACTCGGACTCTTTAACTCAGAATTCATGGCTCTTGATCTTGATCTATACAGAAATTAACAGAACTTCTCCCATTTTAAGCCATAAAGCTGATTTTACAGCTGAGAAATCTATAAAACCATACATGGATATTATCACTATTATTGTCTTGCCCATGATCTGGGGTGGCCCGGTGTGTGGGGGGGGGCTCATTCGGGGGTGGAG
>JAULCC010557138.1:0-10605 GCA_032358795.1 Nuttallia obscurata
TGCTAGGGTATGGATTCCCGACCCCTACAGACCTATGACGGTGAAAATAAATGGGCTACTATGTAGCTGAAAATTAAAAAAAACTCTCTCTATGACAATCAGAGGAAAGCAAGCTTGCTGAAAATTGCACAAAATTTAAATATTGTCACAACAATAATTCGAGATAAGTTAAGGATCATTACTAACCATGACAGACGAAATGTTTATTCATCATGTTGTCAAAAGGTTATTTTCAAATACAAGGGCAGTTTTCAATGTATTATTTTTCATTATATGCTGTTTTATGTAAAAACAAACTACTATAGACAAAATTGTTATGTTTACATTTCACAGTCTTATGAGACGTCCTTGTTAAGTACATCAACACATTTTAATTGTCAACATTATTTTTGATAAAGACAAAAACAAAGATAGATAACCTGCACAGGCGCCTGGGAAGCAAAGACGATCGTCTAGAGATTCCCCAAAACAGTGATCTCCGTAGAGGGAAGGATATGGGTCGGAACATGACCTATTCCTACTTTGCATACCAATGTCACACGTAGTGCTACATCTTCCCCATGGCGACCACTCGGTCCACCCTCCATGTACTACAATATACACATATATATGATATTAAAGTATTAAAAAGCAATATAAAAGTTCAAATGATGGAAAGCATTTCATTTCATGTCTTTCGTAGAATCCTTTCATTTTCATTTCTAACTGAAACAAATGTTTTTGATCAACTGTAAAAATAATTTTCTGCCAAATCTGAGCATGACTTATATTTATAGCCATACTACATATCAGTATTAATGATAAATATAATGATTCAAGCCAATACAATTACAATGCTTTCAACGAGCAAGGCATCTGTACATGTATGGTGTTAAATAAACAATTTATTTGTGAATTTTATAGTTTACTTGCTTTGATATTTAAAATGATGTGTATTGTTAATGAACACTTATTAACCTGTACTTTCTATTTTAGAATCTTAAAAATGTTGATAGAACATAGCAAAACCTAATAGAATGTTATGGAAGGTTTAGAATAATTAAGATTATTGACAACATTGAAGATTATTCAGGAGAGCTACTTTTAGCATCAAACTTGTAAACAATTGGCCACATGATATTAATTTGTCATCAAGTCAACAGCAGATAATTCTGTATCTTTCTGGAAAGCTCCAATTTATGTAAAAGCAACAGTGTTATCTCTGGATCTTTATCTTTGACTTTACATAGAGTTACTTTGTAAAAATTCTGGATTATTCTTTGGATATAATTTAGTGACAAAATCTTTGTGGATTATTTGAATTTATTCAAGAGTGGAAATTTAATTTTAAAAAGTGCTCAGAAACTTTCTACAATTGGATTAAAAAAGGACATTTAACAGGATCAGAATAATTTTGGATATTTGGAATTGTGATTTAGGTATTTATACTTTATTTTAACTTTGTAATTTTTAATAAATTAATTATGTAAAGTCTGTTTCTGGCTTTGTCTTTTTAGTTACATCTGGCTGGTAACAATGGGTTCCTGTTATACCGAAACAGAAGTCGCATAATTACCACATAGTCCATCCTGCACAAGCGCCATCTACTGAGACCAAAACATTATTTTAATCTCATGTTGATAGTTTTAAATACCCCCACAAACATATTTTTGGGTGAATAAGGATGTCTTTAAAGTGCAACTCTTCGTTATAGGATGGACAGATAATGATTAAACACGACCTCAGAATGTACATGAAAGAGTAAAATCCCGGTCCGAAATATTTCAAGGCAGATAACTGAACTTACTTAGTTATTGCTATATGTTGCAACATGTCTCGCAAGCGCAACTCCTCCTAAACGGCTGGATCGATATTGATGAAACTTTACACCTTATAGTACACGATCTTAGGATGGACGTGAAGAAGGATAAACCTGGTTAGATATGTTTCAAGGGAGACAACTGAACATACCTTTTTTCTCATTTTTAGTTGAACACATTTTTAAAAATCTTACAGTGATATGGGTCAAAGTAGTGTCGGACAGGGGTTATTCTTTAGTGAATTGACTGACCGTTCTAGTTGAAATTCCAGTAAAATTAAGACGTCCTTGCATTCTTGATTTAGAAAGACAGATTCTATATATTGCTACATTATATTTTAAATTTGATATGTTTGGTTTTACCTTTACAAAATCCATTATATTTTACACGATGTTTTCACATAGCTGGTGATACCAATCAAACGTAGCAAATGGGTGTGAAATATGATTTTGATCGCTAGAATGGAACAGGTGAACATCGCTGAAAACCACCAAACTATTTGGTCAAATTATATTGTTGTGTTTTGTTTCATTTTCTCGTCAAACTTTCAGTCTCTCTACTTACATGCAGCTACGTTAAATACATGCTAAGCACACGTGCTATCATAGAAAATGGCATCTAGAGAGTGGCCTTAATTGAGTCCGTAGTCGTTATTACAGGCTATATGAAAACGAATAACGTACTAGAAAAATCATGACATCAATAGGTATATCATATTAAATTAGGATCACTCAATATTTATACGGATGCCGTCTAATTAACTATTATCTAGTGATGATTTCAATTTCACAATGCAACGTTTGTCTGTCCAGACACCATTTGCATTTGCACTGACACTTACGATTAGTGGAAAGATAAAAGCTTGAGAAAAGTCATAACATGCTCTGAGATTGTATAAAGGTTCTTGGTATTGCAGATGAAGTGTACCTCTATTCGGAGACACATCGATTTCACCAATCATTCTTGGGAATATGATTAGACTTTAGCTCAAGAATGCTTTTCTCAACCATGACTGTCTTGCTTATCAGAGGTAGGTCAACATATTAATGGTATTTGACTTTTTTCTCTTTGTGATTATCTGCGAAATTTTCGATAGTAATCAATTATTTAAAAGCATGTTTTGTTTCCCCAAATGCTTATTACTTAAATTATTATCGAAGATTAGTCTCAAGAAACGTCGTTGGATAAGTGCAATTAGTGCTTTCGCCTATATGATTATTCTAAAGATCACTTGATGCTTGTTATTTCTTACTCATGCAGATTTTAAAAGAACATCACCAGCTTTTTGGTACTGCATTTGGAATATCTCGGTTATATCCCGCAAAAAATGATTGTATTACGGGCTTGGCGGATACAGCCGAGAAGTTACGATTGTAAGCATGCTTAGGTAGTAGAACATAATGTGACATTGAGAAGCCGATTTAATTGAGACAGACAACATTTCGAAATTATTTCTAGCTGTAAACTAACGTTAAAGACTTACCTCTATTTAAGGTTTCATTTTTCAAAACTTCAATTTGATGTGTAAGGTTTGTGTTCGACTGAGCAAGATCGGGTAGTTTCTGCTCCTGATCGTTCAGACGCTCACGTAGACTGGCATATCGTTCATCGTTTGCTTTTTTATAGTCGGTAAAATCGGTTAGGAGTTTCCTGTGAGCGATCATAAGGGCTCTAAGATCGTGTCCATCACAAGCTTGGTCGCCATTTGTGCAGCTGACGTCACCAAAGAACATTAATACCATCAACGCCAACGAGACTTGTACACACACCAAAGTCATGGATACACTGTACCTCGCCATAATGCTGCAATCTTTACGCCAGAAACACTTATATAGGGCTTCTGTTTGAAAGTGTCGTCTGCTAAAATTCAAGCGCTATCGTTGGTTTTATTTCGACAAAAGGGAAGTACCCGTACACGTATTTACTCGTATATATCATATTACTAAACCTTTATCTCATTCTCACGTCTATATCAAAAGGAAGAGGAAAACTGAAATGTTTTCAATCTATATTTCATGCAAAACTGCTAATGCAGAAAAAGTAAATAGTGTGTCCACCCACTGCTTACAGATGAGGGTGTTGGATTTCGCTTCGTGACATAAGGAGGATAAAACACGTAGTATTTTAGAGGAAGTGGAAAACTGAAATATTATTTATGTAAAGACTGTGATATGCTGTAACAAAAAAAGAGTTTACCATTGATTGCGATGGAGACTTTTTTGTGTGACATCACGAGGATAAAATATTTGATATACTAGTTATTCTTATGTTACATGTAGGCAAGTTTATAAGTTTATGAAACGTAAAGGGGATTTCCTTAAAACTGTAATAATAAGCAACAGCAACGTATTGCCACAGAAATACACACAAAAATATATATAAAAATTAGGTCACACGTTTCTACAGCAAATGACTATAAAATATAGTTAATTATTTTCTACCTACTCTCACTTGGACTGAGTAACCAACATAACAAACCGATTATTCTATTCCTAGTAGATCTACGTACAAGAAAAATATTGATGCAAAGGATCAACGGTCGCCGCTAAAGAATTGAACAAGAGCAAAAAAATTTAGTTTTTTATCCTGTGACTATGGCTCCTAGTGACGTTATAAAGGGGTAACCTAATAAACTTAGATCTATCCGGTCAGTAGAAGTGAGTCGGCTTGTAGACGTATACATTTCTATGACGTGATACCGGAACTATTTTACTAAATAAATAATACAGTTTTGGGACGAATGTATCAAACTAAAACACTAAAGTTACCTTTTTCTCTTGCGATATGTACACCATAATCTGAAAAGAAGGATTAATTAAAAAAGAAGATATTCCGAATAGTTTTAACTATATCGAACCAACGCCGAGACATCGATAAAGGGTTACAAGACCAATACTGTAGCCATAGCGACATCGGGGCTCATGTCTTTACATTAATTTTATATACATATATAAACTCATCCAAGGGAATCAATAGACTCATTTCAAACATTTTATTAGTCAAAATAGACCCTGTCCGTTTGAAATCGCTCACCACATGAGGGAATAAATAAAAGGATTTTTTTTAAAGATTCAAACAATAAAAACATACAACAAATACTTCTTCTGTAAAATTTTATTGCTAGTGAATAAAATTACCTTGCATCGAATGATCTTGAGAAAAAATTAAGTCACGTGCCCCTTCACGTACAAAACAAATCCCATTCCAGACGCTCAACACGCTCGTCTAACTTTGACTAATCGTTCGTCGCGCGCCAATGACACGTCAGCATACCCCAATAGTTTTCAGGGGCGTCTTACTGTAACTACATTTACGTACTTTTCACACCAATTTGAGTTGTAAAGATTTGGAAAACGTACTATAACATCAGTATGGGTATTTACGTTACCAGAGATTTATATAACAAGTATGCATAAATATCTGAATAAATGACAGTTGTTCATTTGCGATAATGAATTTTTGCAATGATGCAACTAAATACATGTTTGTAAACGTTGTCTCTCATAATTCTCTTCAGGATATATATGTCACTATGCAATGAATGCAAATGAAATAAAAAATAAAGGTCAGATATGCCTTGAAAATGATGATGTTCGTCATCATGTATTCAAAGAATTAACGTTTCTCCTGAAAGCAGTCACTTGTATCTAAGACTATGTTGTGTACTCCCCCTTGCTGATCTCTACCAGCCAGTCGGATTTGGATGATAAAATGGTTGGAATTTTCCAAATGAAGAACATAATAGGGATTAGTAATATTAGCTGCCAAAGCGCCGAGTGAGGACTTATTACCGTAGGATAATTCAAACTAGTTTATCGTACCAAATCGTTGGTAGAGAACATCACCGCAGTGGAGGGGTGTCCTGGTATGAAGTATGCAAGGTACATGGCCATTGCCTATTGGTTACCGTACTTAGAGAACAAACATAAAACGGCCATTTTATTCTTTATAAGGTGGAAGTAGTATTGCAGTCGTTGGTTTCTTCATTTGTTTCCTTCCTATCCCGTTACTCCTGACATCATGACAGTTGAGCTTACCGTATTGATACTCAGCTAACATGGATTCGCGTCATCTGCAACATCGGGCATCTGGTTATCAGGCTTGGAATTCACCAACCCATTCTTAGACTTGAAACTCAAAAATAGTCACCAACACTCTCTGTTGTCTTTCAGCTATTGCCAGAATGGTAGGTGCTGGGAGCCAGTCAACAGCAGGGTTAGAGATTATTCTTGAGTTTCATGTCTAAGAGCGGGTTGGTGAATTCCAAGCTTGGTCTCATTATCGTCTAAATTGTATGATGGTTGAAATGTGTTGATTGTAGGAGTATATACACACTGTTGATCAGGCGATTCTTGGTGTGAGTGATATTACTGTGTTCATTTTGGTCATCTAATTGGGTATGGCTTTATGATTTAGCCTATTTTGTGTTGATTTGGTTTGGTATGGTGTACTCCTGTAGTACGGACAGATAGGGATAGTTTTTGCTTAGTGTCTGATGCACGAGAACCCATATATTTTTTTCATGTATATTATAATGTGTCCGTATGTCATTTTAATGGTTAGTACGATGATGTGGTTTTGGGTGTTAGTGCTTAGTTTGTTGGGTTGATTTGGTTTGGTAGCTTGTTTTTCGTCTTTAGATGGTTTGATTGGGCATCTATGGTCATGGTTTGTCTCTGCTAGCCACTGTTGGTCGGTTTCGTAACGTCTTGGTCATCTAAAATCTATCGAATGGCGGTTGACTTCCTTTAACTGACACTACTCAGACTGTCTACATACTCTTGGCTTAAAGCCTATATTTGGAACTTTTTCAAAACAATGTATAAAAATAATTATACTGACTATCGTTAGTGTTCTATACTTCTTGTATGGGTGTACCCTTGTGGAACATATATTGGGTGGGTTGAATGTGATACATGGAGTGGGATGGTATATACTCTTGTAGTATGGACGGATAGGGGTAGTGTTTGCTTAGTGCTTGATGCATGAGCATCCATGTGGATTTGGGTGTAAGTGCTTAGTATTTCTAACTGCAACCCACTCAGTTTAATTATTTCAACTTCTTTCAATCACTTATTTATTGAAGGAGGGATATCAATTGATTTCAACTTGACTTGACCTAAGTTGTTAGAGAACATCAATTGCAAGTTTTTTGTGTGATGTTAGTAGTTCAGATTATGCGTTTGTTTGTAATTTGTTTTTGTTTTTTGTTGGCACTGTCTCAATTAAGATATTATGTTATATCAATGCAGGTATTAATTACGGGTTATATTAAGTTTATATTAGTTTGTTAGTGGATATAATTGTTAACTAGAAGTGATAGCTAAATTATCCTATTAGTTTATAACAATTATGTTAGGTTACTTCTAACTTAGAACTGCTGTGTAGTTGTCTCGCGAGTTGTGGATGACAGACTGTTACTAGTGTTCTAAATAATTGTATAATAACACATTTTTTTTCGTGCATTGTTTTCTCCCTTTTTGAGATATGCTATTTTGACTAATTGTATAATAACACACTTTTTTCGTGCATTGTTTTCTCCCTTTTTTTAGTTATGTTATTTTGACATGGATGTTAGTTCTATCCTAAGAATCGCTGTCTTTCTCCCGTCTCACGTGAATGAAGCCGGTAGAGGGTAAAGATAAAGGAATTATGGTGACTAAGCGCCGCAGCATTTTTTGTCATGAAGGCCGATGTTTTTCGATTATGACCCCCATCGACTTAAAAATGAAGCGATAAACAACACAAGCATAAAACGAATACAAAAAGTAACACAAACAAAAACACAAGAACGATATGAATAGATAGCGGTAATTATATACAACGAAATGCTATAATACGGCGGGGATGAGAACCCGAATTATCGTGCTCGCAGCTTGCAGCTCACATCGCCACTGATGGTCGCTAATAACTTTCCGCCAAATATAGCAATGAAAACTATATCTTAACTTAAAATATGCGGTGTTTGCGGTCATGATTGAATATCACTTTTGATAATATATATCGGTGATAATATGAAATCGGTTAACCATTCTTGATGCTGAGTGTTTTATTTATGACAGGAGTGACACGTTTTTCGAGATTGAAAAAAACAGTAGCGTTCAGCCCATCCGCTTTCCTAACGCAGTCTTATGTTGCTATTGACTCACCCTTTCTTTCCCAGTTCTATGCAGTTTTATATTAAATATGTGGAGTTGTTTTTGTGAGACATTTTAATACTGCAGGGGTGTGTACACTAAGAATACTGAGGGTTCAAATATAGCTTCTGTCTGTGTAGAAATTATAAGTAAAAGTTTGTATGAATCAATCATACGAAGTACTATAATTAAGTCTACAGCATCCTTAGGTAAAGACCAATAGTACTGTATTAAGATTATGTTTACAAAAAACACATTTACTATCATAAACTTATTTATGTCACGAAATATTCATGATAAATAATAATATGTCATGGTGGTAGATGTTGACATCATCACGTTTCACATCAAGATTGCCGAAATCCCCAGAGATGATCTATGTAAAAAAAAGACAAATAACATGCAAAGAAATATTATCTTTCAAAGTTTAAAAACTTCCTCGAATTTTTGTTAATAATTACCCAGTTATATTTGGGCAGAAATATGACATTTTATTAATAAAAAGGAAAGATCAGTCTGCCGAATGACATTTCATTCAGCTTTTTTTCAAAAGACCATCATATTCTGTGTATCTATTAATGCGATGTTAATGTAAAATATTTCCTAAAACAAACGAAACATGTACATGTACGTTCTGATACACTTTTTGACGTTCTATCTACATGTTAAGTTCGAAACCTGAACGATCAAGTTCCAACGAGTCAATGTGTAAAACTGTTACATGAGACGTTTAAAAATAAGCATATCGTACGACATTATAGATAAAAAAATTCCAGGAAGATTCAAAATGATGTCATTTTAGTATTTGAATAATTGTGTGCGTTCATTAAATATTCTGATTCTAGCTTTGCCTATTTGTAATGTACACATACATGTATAAGACATCCTGCAAGGGGCAATTAAGAATGTCTGCATTAATAGAGATCAAAAAGAGGCATCCGTGGCTGAGTGGTTATAGTCATTGACTTGCAATATGTCAGTCCCTCACGTATTTGTATTTGGCGAATGTATACTGTTAATATTGAACAGAAAAATAATGTTTTTATATTGGTTTTAGATTTTCATAATTAACATAAATAGTGTACAATGTCATCGTTTGAGAGCATGAAAAGCATTTATAAGTAGTATACCAAGTATCTTTGTTTGTCCTTATTCCCATATTTAGTTCACATTAAAACTCAGTTATGAATCAGGAGTTATCAGAAATCCACTAAACTGTGAGATCGCCTCCATATGATCAGCCGCAGTATCACAATTTCCAATAGTAACATAATCTCCTCTAGCTAAATGTATTGTTAATGACGCAGATGCTTCATAGCTGCCAAAGTCAGACTCATTGTTATCTGTTGGGTCAGTATACGCCTTAACTTGATTCTGTCCATTCCTTTGTATAAAACAGCCTACATAGTCATTGATTGCATCATTTGATGATCTCAGTTTCGTTAGAGATAACATGAAAAAATACAATCCTGGATAGTCACAGGTAAACCGCCCACTTGATGTGCTGTAGTCGTTTCCTTGGTTAAACACGGCATGTGTAAACTTTATCAGTGTTGTTGATCCACTCGGGGTTGTAGCTGTAAACGCTGACATTTTTACTGAAAAAGAGGTATAGACAGGTACTTAACATACTACATTTTCAAGAGTATGCGATTCTCTCCCTTCCACCATTTATTTGCTGTTTCAGTACATAAAATGTACGTTTACTATGTTTGTGGTAGACAAATTAACAAAACAAGACGAACAGTAGTTCATAGTGACACATTGAATTGTATATTGCTTTTAGTACGTTAAACATGAAACATACGTTTCTATATGTATATGTTATAAGAACAAAAAAACATAATTATCATATGTCTAGCTTATAGCTTTTAAATAAGTATAAATACAGACATAATGTTAAAGTCGGTATACATTTCTTCGTAATTTCGAATTTGAAGACACGTAGTAAACGCTACATAAATCTCATTTGCAGATTTCTACATAGCATTGCTACATATAAAAAATATCTAATAATTTAAGAGCTACATATAACAAATATCTAATAATTTTAGACGTTGACATAATGATTTTAGTTTGCTTTAATGTATAAGTCAGCCCCGTAGGAAGCAAATTGCAGTTGGGGGGGGCACCAGAAATTAATAGAAGTGGCCTGTCCGGATTTTTTTTTAATTTGATAGTTGGTGTGAATGTATCCTATGTGTTCTTTTCGGTGTATATTTGTGTTTTTCAAGGTGTTTGTTGGTTAACCGTTTTCTGTTCAACAAGGTGGCGCAAAAATTATTTTGTTCATTGTCTTTTTTAAAATATCTGGGTTAGATCTCTACTCTTTTCTCTACATTCTTCTCGATGTTCTTTTCTACTGTAGGGGTGTTGCCTGCCTAAAATGAATTATTAGGCGAAATTATTCTAGGGTGGTCCGGGGGCATGCTCCCCCGTGAATTTTTTTTTTCAGCTAGGTGGTCGTAGATGCGTTTTGGCGTATATTTCGTAGTTGTTATGGCATTAAGAAAATCACAAATATTATAACAATTTACCTGAAATCAAATTTTATTTTTTTCAACAAGATTTTTCATGACGTTTAAAAATATGAAAAAAATACTTTTAATGATTAAATCTTACAAAAATGTCAAACCAGTAGGGTAATAGGATCGAATTTACAAACAATG
>JAULCC010557471.1:0-18016 GCA_032358795.1 Nuttallia obscurata
TAAAATCAAAGCCATGTCATTTCAATACTTTTCACAGTAGGATCTGACAACGAGACCTAGGAGGTCACCTTCAGTGACCCCGGATTTTCTCTTTTCGCTATATTAAAATAATTTGGCAAACGAATCAAAACGTTTGGTAAACCAATAAAAACAGTCCTTACAAACCGCATTCGTCAGCCTTCACTGTTACTCAATCGAAACACTCGCAAATTATCAAACTGACTTTTAATTTCACGATTTTGTAAGTAACGATTTGATTGGCGGATTGGAAAATCAGCTGAAGGCGATTAGCAATTGCTTGTGAACCTACAGTGAAAAGTATTGGAATGGTAAGGATCTGATTTTAACAAGATTGAGTGTGTCCCTACACAGAGACTGGCCTTTGCCCATTTTCTAAAGGGACACGTTTTTAGATATCCCAACTGCTGGTTACAAATAAGAAACACACAGTCCATCTCTCTACGATTGATTGAAGATAGAAATCTAGTTTAGACGATGTGTTATAATATATATTTAATATGAAATCAATGAGCATTGAAAAGCAGTACTGACGTGGGATATGAACCTTTTTAAATCAGAGAATGAATAGAAAAAAAAATCATTTGTATAAATGATGCACAAGAAAGTTGTGATTGCACTGAATGTTTTTTTCAACTTGTGAATAGTCCAGATACAATTGGGTATTACTGGCGATAGTGAGGCCATATATAAATGTGATATTATCAAGATGCCGCAGCTACATTGTATGCTCTGTCTAAACTGTGTCTTTAACCTTTAGCCTGCTAAGGGCGACGTGATAGAATTCGAAAACAGTTTGGACCCAGATTAGACGCCGAGTAACTCGGCGTCTAATCAGGATCCAAGCTGTTTGACACACGTCAAGTGTTTCTCCAAATATTGGACGATTCTGATGAATTTTAAAATCTAGGCAGCCGACAGTTTAAGCAGACGACATTTATTCAGCAGGCTAAAGGTTAATTATGCCCATTATATCAGAGAGCATTATGGCTTAATTTTGCAGGAGGGCTGTTGTATTGTTTTATTTTTGTATTGATGACCATTTCCTACACGTAGATAAGGTGTCAGCAGCCAGCCATGGAAATTAAAGAGCTCCCTGATAAAACATACCGTATTTGTTTAGAGCAAAGGGTTCGATGAAAACACTGTGTTCTACAGATAAGGATGTAATTGGAGACAGACTAAGATAGATTGAACTAGCCACGTCCGTTAGATTGGTTTTATTGGATTTTCAAGGTAAACCATCTGATGAAGAGGCTGTATGGTTACGAATTTTATGATTCCACTTCCTCAGTTTGAATGTGTTTATTCAACTAAAGTTCTATTGATTTTCATAGTCAGTATCTGGTTGGCATCCCAGCGATTACTAATCATTACATGTGTACATAACTGTTACATAACTGTTATGTTTACAACTTTCATTCATGTACTAACAAACCTAAGTGAATGTCGTGATATTTGTGTACCACGTCACACATTACTAGTTGTTTTTTAATTTTTTCAAGAAAAGTTCTGGGGTTTTTTTAGTCTTTTTTAAGAAAAGTTCATTTTATCGAGGCTGTCAGTATAGTAAACTGTTTCCGATAACTGTTTGCCTGGAGGTCTTAACCTATACCCATCACCTTTTTCAACAGTTAAATGACAAATTTCCATCATAACTGATATAAATGTTTGCTGATAAGCAACCATTCAGAGGCATTGTTGAAATTCACTCATTGTTGTTGTTGTAGACATGCACTATTTCAAACCTCTAACAAGTAAAGACTAATGCACAAATAACAATGGTAAAGGAGAAAGGCTTCTACACAAAGACCTCTAGTCAAAGTGACATATATCCTGCGAAAAGCCGTATATAGTTTATTTAACCTTTAGCCTGCTAAGGGCGACGTGGTAGAATTCGCAAACAGATTGGATCCAGATTAGACACCGAGTAATCGGCGTCTAATCAGGATCCAAGCTGTTTGACGCTCGGCCAATTGTTTCTCCAAATATTGGACGATTCTGGTGAATTTTAAAATCTGGGTAGACGACTGTTTAAGCAGACGACATTTTTTCAGCAAGCAAAAGGTTAATGAAGTCTTATGAGAAACTCTTGTGAATGGAATTGGTCCAACCCGCCATTGTAAATCATTTATCACCTGCTTTTATGCCACTTGCAGCCCTGACCGACGCACAAAATGACGACGTCGACAAGGGCCAAGCGAGCGAAAATTCAAAATAACCTATCGTTCGCTTGAATGTGAATATGTTGTTTAGACAATGGTCTTTTTGTCTGTATATAAAGTAATGGAATGGAATTGCATCTATTTTGCGGTGTCTACGAAATGCAACAGCAAATGTATGTAATTTATCTCTTAAGAAACGTTATTTGTTATATTTGGTTGACAAAGATCTAGATTGTCAATGACAGAAAACATCAGTTTTGGCGTCTATATTCTCAGCTAATGTGGGGATCAATCGTAACAACTCAGTTGTCCCTGGCAAGCTCGGAATACATATATTTTTAGAAGAATGGCCAAGGCACATTGCATAATATCATGCGGAATTTCGTTTGTTTTGTGGCATTTCAGGTAAAATCAGTCATCTCAGACTAGAAGCAATGCACCTTAAACCACACTACGCCATTCATATCATCACAATATCGCGGTATGTTTGTGTGAATGTTAAAAAGTGTACTTCTACATCTATTGAAATAATCGCGGTATGTTTGAGCGTACTACTATAAACACTGTCACGGTATATTTGAGTGTACTTCTATAGTCGCGGTATATTTGAGTGCACTTCTACATATATTGTCAATATCGCGGTATATTTGAGTGTTCTTCTATATTTGCTTCTACACATATTAACCAAATGAAGTGGTGATATTGAAGCAATATGTAGTAAGACACCGGTATTTTTATCATTTGTAAGATACTGTGATGATAATATAGAATATGTACTTCTGTCCTTTTTAGATATACTGCGAAATGTTTTTTATATTGTTTGGCATAATCTAATAGTTATCTTTATTGTCACGTTGGATATTTTGATAATAACACGTACGACTCAGATAAAAGTTAACTCCAGGTAAATTATATCAGATATTTGGAACATTGTTTTAAAAAATGGACTGTTTAGCACTTTCATCAAATCGAAAATATATTCGCGGAACGAAATACAAGCACATATATCAAAACATAAATATACTTATCATCTGTCCCATAAGCAGTTCATCAATAGTTTATGTTATATTCTGTAGAACTATATACGTGCACTGTTTTATGTAAGGTTGTGCCAATGTCTGCCCTAAGACATGAAATCTGGCTTCTCGGTATTTATATAGTCACACAAATAAGTTCCTGGGAAGACACCTTACATTATAGTCATCTGACAAAATAATCAATATTTTGTACTTGGTCTGATAAGTAAGTTCCAAAATGACCTTTGTCTTTGAGCAGAGTTTATGATGTGTCTTAGACGAGGAGTGTGGTCTTTTGACGTTGATCAATACAGTTTATGGTTCGTGTTAAACCTGTCTAGGGACTTCCGACAATCAATGGTGATCTACCATATATGTTTTGTCGGAATAAACTCCTGGCACAATGTCACAGGAAAATATGGATAAATGGTGTTTACAGTCAAGTAATGAGAGCCTAAAGAATATCAATATAGGTAAGTTTACGTCTTAGATGGGCTGACATAAAAAGAACCCGGTTGTTTTGCCTATGTTTGATAAATTTTCACTTTCATATAGAATTTGTACTTCGCAGTGTGCTTCAGCAGAGGTTTTCAGCATATATCGAACACGCTGGGCACATGATAATTGCACGAAGATATCAATTTGGAATGTTCTTCTCCATGATCAATATTCATTTGATCATTATTTTTTCTGACGGAACTGACAGTTTTGCAAAAGTAAGCAATCGTAAGAGGGTATATATGGTGGCAAATTGCCGTGGGGTTTTCTGATAACGTTCGTGAATTGATTCGTGTTAAACACTTATTTTTCGAAATGATTATCTAACTATCTATTAAATATTCGCGAAACATCTAGTAAATATTCGCGAAACATCTTAGGTTAGGGGAACATAGAATTCTCAAAAAACATGTTTGAAACTCCCCAAAATTGCCATATTGATGTTGTTATTGTCACTGATTTGTATCGGAGAACTCAGTATTGGTATTCTGGTTAACTAGGGCTAATTGACGTCCCAGAGAGAGGGAAGCGGATATAGAGAACGCTTCTGTTGAACGCTCTGGTTCTTTTACGTGCCCAGTGTACAGCACTGATAAAAGTGGGGGTGAACCCCGGTCGGTCACTTTATCCTGACACCGACAAACCAGTCGTAATGTTAATCATAAATCCTGAGCGTCATAGAAGGAAAACCATTACTACCGATTTTAAAGTATTTTGTTTGACTCCGTGGGGGATCGAACTCGCGGCCTCCCGCACCGGAAGCATGCGCTCTACCACTTGAGCTAACCGGGTGGTATGTTATCTATTCGTACTGTACAACATAGCAGGTTATCTAGTTTTGGTTTGCGAATTCCCTATAATAACGACTATAATAACGGGTTAACAACATCAGAATCGTAATATCAGTTCACGTTCTATGTATATTTCTGGATTATATAGCACAAGCTGGTTATCTAATTTTAGTATGCAAATTCCATAGAGTAAGTAAAATCATATCGGGTAAGTTATAAGATTACGTTGCCAGTCATCTGTAAATAGAGGATATCTGAATACGAATCTGATATTCTTTTTATTACATGATAAAACAACAAGAGATTACAAAGATTTTCTTTTATTGATTTTGTGACGTCATCGGTTCTTATAATGTATCGTGTTGTTTGTATAAGAAAATACGTGATAATCATTTTACACCGGAAATAAGCAACGTCATGTGATAAATAGATTTAAATGAATTTATAAAATCTGTTTATAGACAACTGGCAAGGCGAATCTTAAATGGATAATTAATTTCGATTTTGTGATTATGAAAGAATATATAATTATAACAACGTTTATTTCTGTTTGACAATGGAAGGACATATAGATATATAAACGTTTGTTTTTGTTTTTGTGATTATGGATTGCCATATAGATATAACAGAGTCGGCTTATGTTTTATTCATAAGTGAAAGGAAAATATATATGACAAAGTTTCTGTTCTTGTATTGTGTTTTTGTGATTTGGAAGGACATGCAGATACATATCTGAATAAAGATAACACAGGTTATAGAAGCATATCAGACAAACTTTGTAATGCTCACATGATTTAAGAAATGCTTTCATCTTCTTGAGAAAAGTGATATATAAAACCAAACATTCTAATAATGTTTTATTTATTATCGATATATAAATGTATAATAATACACCGTCAGCAAGAAAACATTATCGCAACGTTTTTGTGAAATGTTATTCTCTATGTTATTGACACCTGATTTTTCTTGAACATTTGTGTCTTGTTTTAGATTGTTTAAGATTATGACTGTCTTGTAATGCAGGCTGGTTCCTGTCAGTTGGTGAATGTACATAATGGTTCTTGTCAGTTGCTGATTGTACAGTTGTTCATGTACGGCAGGTGATTGTTGATTTTGTATGGACCAACCCATGTTAATGTATAAAGATCATGATGTGGGAAAATCATATAGATGCACGGGAGAAAGCTTCTTTTCCAAAATAAACAATGTCTAAAATGCATCAGATAAAGTGCTGGAAAGTTTAGATTTATGGGAGGTATAAATAATGGCAAAAGATGGGGTTATGTCTGGTGTGACAAATAAAAATAATCTAATGGGTCATAAAGATGGAATAAGTGTAAATATGTGGACTTGCAAGCAATAAAATGGAGAGACGTGTTATATAACGCTGTGTAAAGTGTAATCTGTAAAGGAGAAGTGATGAAATTAATGGAAAATGTGAGTGCTGATGTGTTTCCTTTGGCTGCAGTGATAGATTTTGGAAAGTTTATGAAAACCAGAACATAATGTTGGTGTGATTGAGACAGACAAGTAATGGCTTGGCAGCTTTATGTGAAGATGGTTGATCTTAACAGACAGAAACGTTGGATCAATTGCATCGCATCTAGCCAAAAACAATCGTACATTGGACTTAAACTAAATGGGTATGGGTGTATCCTTAGATGAAGTAAAACTTAGTTTGCAAAGAAGATAACTTTCATCAACAAATTTTGTATGCATAGAAAATAGCTTTCATCAATAAATTTAGTATGCATAGAACATAGCTATCATCAATGAATTTATTCATAGAACATAGCTTTAATCAAATAACTAAATAAGTATATAACAGAGCTCTCATCAATAAATTGTACTGCATGTTAAAGTTCAACTTAGTATTCATAGAATATAGCTTTTATCATTAAACTCATTTTGCATAGAACGCTGCTTTCAACTTTTAAATCTGCATGCATAGAATATAGCTTTCATCACTGAGCTTGGTATGCAAATGACATAACTTTCATTATTAAATGTGTTATGCATAAAACATAGTTTTCATTAATGAACATATTATGCATGAAAATAGCTGCCCCCTTTCAACGTTTTATGCATACAATATAGCTTTCATAAATGAACGTATCATGCATAGAAATATAGCTTTCATCATTGAACGTATTATGCATAGAACATAGCTTTCATCAATAAACGTATTATGCATAGAATATAGCTTTCATCATTGAACGTATTATGCATAGAACATAGCTTTCATCAATGAACGTATTATGCATTCAAAACCTTTCATCAATAAATGTATTAAACATAGAACATATCTTTCATCATTAAACTCTGTATTCATAGATTATAGCTTTGATCAATAAACTTAGTACGCATAGAACATAACTTTCAGTATTATAACTATACTTATGCAAAACAAAGGTGTGTAGTTTTGTAGGGCATATTTGATATTTGATAAAAAAAAAAACTCCAATATATACAGCTCTACTACTAATAATAATTGTGAAAAGGTTGTTATAGGTATAACTGTTCTAAAGGCGACTTAGAAAATGCATGCTTGGTAGCGATTGCAGTGAAGTATGAATGTATACAGAGGATATCTGATGAGTTTTCAATTTATATTAAATTTTGTTAGATGAGTCCAGGAATCATTAAAAGCGAGCCTCTGGCGAGCTTAATAAAGGTCCCAGGACGAGTCTGATAAAATTTTAAATAAAATGAAAACGAATTTGATTTTTTTTTTATCACATGACAATAAGCAAGAGGTTAATAAGATGTTTTCTTATTGATATTGTGACGTCATCGGTTCTTATATGTAACGTGTTGTTTGTATAATAACATACGTGATGGTTATATTACACCGGAAATAACCAACGTCATGTGGTAAAAATTATATATATACACTGTAGGTACATATAGAGTTAGGGTGAATGAGAAATAGCTATGATAAATACAGATTTACTTGTAGAGAATGTAATAAGGGTTAATGGGTTTAGAGCTCTGACAGGTACGAACATGTTTTTGGCAAACGGATAATGAAACAGTCTGAAAGATATTAGGTCATAGCTTTAAAAGGTTCATATTTACCTTTGGAAAATAGATGATGGTCTAAGAGGTACAGTTTCTCTTCGTTGTTGGTGATAATGTACAAAGTTTCGTTGTAATTACAGAGCGATTTTTACAATACATTTATCATCATGATCTTTTTTTTATATTATCCTTTATCATGTTCCTTAAATATTGTCAAAATATATTCTTTATCTGACAAAGTTCCATTTTTACATTAAAAAAATACAGACTCACTACATCTCATTTATTTTTAAAAAAAATATTTAAGCATTAAAAATCCATTAATCACGAATGTTATTATTATTATTATTATTATTATTATTATTATTAATATTATACCACAATTATATAGCACCTTAACATAAGGTACATATGTTTAAAGGTGCTTTACAAACAAATATATATACATATACTTACTATCTATATAAGGAATACGTAGGCATTAAAATACAAATAGCATAAAACAACACTAAAGCTACATGTAGACATTCTGTAAAACATCAGTAGATATTAAAATTGCAAATAACAACTGGTAAAATAGATAAATAAATAGATAAATAAATATCACTCAAGTTGTTAAGTAGTACTCAACTGACATGTTTGTTTTCCGTTTGTTGTTACTGCCGTCAGCTGGGAGAGGCCCTTTGGTTGGCAATATTAACCCTTTCGCTGCCAGAGGCAAAATGTACATTTTTTACAACTGATATAAACCCATATAATCTTAATAATACTGCAGATACTACAATGTTTGCACTTCACATCAGTCAATAAGATGTCTTCTACAACAGGTTATTTGAAATAATAAAACAATGATTATTATTAAGGAATTCAAAATTTAACAGACGACAATTGTAAATTTGGCGCCAAAAGAGTTAAAACAAGACAAACCAAGTCCTTTTGAACCATTTTGACAACGAAATGAATTTAAGTTTTGCTTAAGGTGTAAGAACGAATAAAATAATGACCCGTTACACACCCGTAATTGAAAGAAAATAATTTGTTTTACAAATTGAAGTTGGAAGTTTAGATTTAAGTAATATGTAGCTTGGACCGTAAGGAATCCTAAATTTCCTTGCCAAGGAAATAAATTCAAGACTCAAGAAGGAATTGACCAATTTTACATTATTTCATTGTCTGAAGATAAACCATTTAACATGAAGGGTTTGACCATTTTGTTAAGTCCATTTCTGAAGATAAAACATTTCACGTGAAAGGTTTTACCAATTTGTCTCTGTCAGAAAACGGAACTGTTAACCACAAGAGCTTAATCAATTAACCCTTATCCTGCTTTCTAAGGCTTAACCCTTAGCTTGCTGAAAACATTTCGTCTGCTTAAACTGTCGTCTGCCTGGAATTTAAATTCATCGGATTCGCACAATATTTGGAAAAACAACTGGCCGAGTGTCAAACAGTTACTCTTACTCGGCGTCTGATCTTGATCCAAGCTGTTTGCATGTTCTATCACAATATCTTGTGCATATTGAGGTTTGAGTATCTACTTGGCGTGCAATGTCGTGTCAGGCTCTGCAATTTTTTCATGTGAAAACTAAATGACAGCAAAACGTACACGTATCTCAAAAAAAGATATTTTAATTAATATTGATGGAGCAATGTGTCATCTAAAAATATTCATCAAGTCAAGGGTTAAGATATATGTTACTCTCAGAAGATTTAACTGTGTATAAGAAGGATATGACCTGTGTGTCCTAAAGTTGTCACTATCAAAAGATTAACTGTTATTATGGAGAGTGCTGGTGTGAACACATTTGTCATTACGTCGCTGGTAGAAATAACATATTGTTAATATATAAAAAAAAATATCTTCATGGGGATTGTAAGTATCAGGTTTCTTTTAAACAAACAATCCTCTATACAGACAATCTCAGTTGATATGTTATTAATTTGTGAAGACCAAAGGTGATTGCACACATAATGTTCAAATAATGCAATGCACAAAAAAATGGCAATAAAAAATAAGAGAAATGTCTGGTTTTATTGCGAGTTTCTCGGGTTAAAGATAAAAACGGTTTGATTTTTTAGTTTTGTTATGGTAATGTGTTTTGATGTTCTGGGATATAAAGAAATTTCTCTGTCACCATTACCAGAAGTGTATTTGTTACCTTTACCAGCAGTGTATTACATCGACTTGAGCAAAGTAAAATGTAATAATTCATACTTTAAAGCTACTGAACTCCAGATATGGCCTAGGATATGGAATATCTGAAAACTGTTGCAAATGTTAAGATATGGATGTACTATGATTGGACGTGATTAGTATGGTAGTAATTACAAAAAAAGTCACTTATTATTAGTAATTTTACCTCTAAAACTTACCCCGATAGTAACGGTGTATACGGTTTTAGCGTGGTTTCAGTGATTTTTATGTAAAAAAAAAATCACAATAACTGTAATGAGTAGTTTCCTGAAAACTCTTCCATTCATGTTGTATTGTTGTTTTTTTTCATATTTACAAATTTTGGCAGATGTTTGGAAACTTCTGAATTTTTAACCAGATTTTGAGTTCAGTCGCTTTAAGTCCAGTTTCAGGTAATATAGATATATACATTTTTTATTGTTTAGTTCCTATGACGCAAACTGGAATAGACCGGCCCAGTGCTTGTAAACATATTCCTTTGAGTATGAGAACGTACTCAGGCATCTGATTGGTCAGATTTGAGTTTGTGCTCAGTTTCTGTCAATTCTATTGGCTGACTCTGAGCTCAAACTCAAATCTGACCAATAAGATGCATAAGTAAATTCTCATACTCAAAAGAAAATGTTTATAAGCACTGGGCCTGACCCAGTGTTCACAATGCATTTTTTAGACTCAGCTGAGTTTAAGATTGAAATTGTTTTATGCATTTGTTTTACAATTGTAACCTTAACAACAAAGCAAAGAAACAATATTTTTAGACTGAAATCAAATCAATAAAGAACATTCATTGCCATCTCAAAATTCACTTTAAAATATCCAGTTTAGATATAATATGAAAATACAGTTTTAATCTTAAACTCAACTGAGACTGAAACTGCTTTGTGAACACTGGGCCAGGATATGTTTTAGGCCGCCTTTATAGAAGTAAATGTAAGGTTTGTAACACCAGCTGCTTTCTACATTTCATTCCTCTGATTGTAGGATAATCTTTTTACTATATAAACAACGGCTTTGTTGCGAAATGATTAACAGTGAAAGGCAGTTATTAGTTTTGGCACGAAGTATTACAAGTAAAAAACATGTTCAGTTGTATAAATCTATAAGTGTTCTGACACTGAGTGTTGTGATACCAAGTTCTGGTGTCGAGTTACTTTATAGATAGATTAAAGCTATCTATAGACCAATTATAGCATTTGATATCTTTAGGTTAAATGTTAATATTTATATCTATTGTCCAAATGTAACTGTTGATATATCTAGACCATGTGTAACTTTTGATATCCATAAAATACATGTTACAATCGATGTCTATAGATTACATGTAACTATAAATATCTAAAGACCACATGAAACTATTCATATCAATAGACTACATGTAACTATTTATATCTATATTCCACTTGAAACGTTAAATTAAATATACTACATGTTACACTTCTGATGTCCATAGACAACATCAAACTATTGTTATTTTTTTATTCCATGTATCTATTGATGCCTATAGACTACATGTATCTATTGCTATTTATTTATTCCACGCATCTAATTGTTTCTATTGACTTAATGCAACTATTGATATCTATAGACTCTATGTTACCATTGATGTTTATAAACTACATATAACTATTAATATCTAATGACCGTTTGAAATTTTCAATATTCTATCAATATACTATATTTTACTTTTGATGTCTATAATAATTATGCTAGATGTAACTACTGATATTAAGACTACATGTAACTATGGATATCTATAGACCACCTCATTTTCTTATTGCCATGACTCACATCATTTTATTATATTTTATCAGACAATGCATGAGAACCATGTTTGGCAAAAATAAAACAAATCATTTGTTGTTTTGAATTGGCTTAGAGAGTGCAGCTGATCAATGGGTTCAAAGTAAAAATTAGAAAAAATACAATATCTGTTATGATTACTAACGATATACAATGTTACAACTTCAATGACCATGGCAGTCAAAAATCAGATGAATTTAATTGATTATTTTAAAGTCTGTCCATGATTAATTTTTGCATAAAAAGAATATCTGTCCTTGACACAGACTGTGTTTTACCTTATTGGCTCCAGTGCTAGAAACCTGTCGGCAACATTTACATATACTTATGAGGGTGACAATTAACCCCTTAACTGCCTTACCCCGAGTTTTAAGTCATATGCAAACAGCTTGGATCCGGATGAGACGCCGAGTAACTCATCATCCGGATCCAAGCTGTTTGACACTCAGCCAATTGCTTTGCCAAAATCTTAGTGAATCTGTGGAGTTAAAAAATGACGCAGACGAAATATTGCGCATGCGCAGTATTGCTTTCGGCAGTGAAGGGGTTAATATAAACTCGCTATATTATGAATGGTGTTTGACTTCAAGCTTGTTATCGCTGTCTCCAACAGTTTCGAAACATTGTCAAATTCAGAAAATTTGCCGAAGTCAGAAGTAAATTCTGCGTGATCCATATGTCTATCATCTAGGAGCTTGATTTGCTGGATTGTAATCTGAGTCACCTGAAAGGATTGGAATGTTTAATTAGCTTATCTGACATAGGCGTGTTTTTCTCTATTTGTTTTAAAGATTGATAAGTGTGTTTGGATTACGTTAGGAAGTATTTATTAAACGAAAAAAGAGTTTTACAGATTAGATCAAATGAAATTCATATATTTTTCTCTGTTTTAGGTAAGATCAAACGTTTTCAGATGAAATTTATAGATGATACTATCAACGGGTTTAAAGAAACACTACATTGCCAGTGTCCTTATTTATTCATATTTAAAAAAAGGAAAGTTGGTGTTTTTGAATGGCTGAGTCATGTTTTAACGTTTAAACTGATGTCCCAACAATACTATTTAACCCTTAGCCTGCTGAAAAAAATGTCGTCTGCCTAGATCTTAAAATTCATCAGAATCGCCTAATATTTGGAAAAACTATTGGCCGAGTGTCAAACAGCTTGGGTTCTGATTAGACGCCGAGTTACTCGGCGTCTCATCTGGATCCAAGCTGTTTGCAAATTCTATCACGGTCGCCCTTAGCACGCTAAAGGTTAAACCAACATTTATTTAAAATATACCAAACTGCCTGTCTCATTTACACTATCTTCCAACTGATTACGTTCTTGATAAGTCATCCTGCCTCAACAGCTTCCACTGACACAACTGCTGGAGTCATGGAGTATCTGACAGGAACCAACTTTCCCAGGAGTGTGAAACATCCCCCACCCACCAACTCTATTACAAGGATGAATTAAGATGACTGCAGAGTGGTTTTATGTTTCTGTTTTTTGTTATTCTTGCCTGAGATTACCGTTACTCTTCTTGAAGACTGTTTTTGCAAAAGAGTTTTGAACAGAAAATTGGACTAGCTTCAAAGGTATAATGCCGACAGTATAGCATCATTTTCTCAATGGGTAATTTTGCGATTTTTCTCTCACTAAAATCACATTAATTCAAGGGTGAGGTTTGCAGGTTCAACAGTTTATGAAGGGTACATATGTGCTAATCTAGATTTTGGCAAACTCAAAGTTTTAGAGTTTCACTGATCTATAAATAATTAATCATGAACTTGTCTTTTTTTTAAAAAACTACAAGGAAAGTACAAATTCCTGCTTCATTGCAAATGTTTGGCGTGTTTTGGGAAAATATAAAACTTGGAGAGTCATAGGTTTGACTTGATATAAATATACTGGTATGCATGAACTTGTTTTCATGGACTTATCTAGAAAGCAGTACTGAGTTATAATAGCATAGGCGGATTCAGGGGTGGGGGGGGGGGGGTCTGACCCTGAGCGGTCCCCCTAAAAAATTTCATATAAAGGTAAAACCATAAAACTGCATGTAGTAAGACCTAGTTTATGTTTTCTAAATATGCTAAAATTCCCTAGAATGTTTGATTTCAAACTTTTCCGGAGGAGCATGCCCCCATTTCCCCTAGTACGCCTATGTGTAAATTTTAGTCCAAGCACGCCCCTGACTTGGACCTGAATTAGTTGCCATGTTAGCTGTTAAATATTGTCTCATCAAGATTCTAGCTATGAATTACAGTGAAACGTAAATAAAAATTTTTTAAGAGCTTGATGCTGTTGCGAGGTACCCCTGGCATTACCATGAATTCGCCCAGGACCCCTACCGGCCAACAGGTGCAAGTTTCAGAACTTACGCTCCCCCCACCCCACACACACCCAAATAAGAAACCTTGATCCGCCACTGAATATATTTGTTTAAAACAACTCCCATGTCACAGTGCGTGTCCTGTATAAACTACCTTTTTTACCTTTAGCCAGAAAACTGATACATTGCAAACTTGTTCACAACAGAAACAAACAGTTTTAAATAATTAATGTTTCAGGTCTTTAGCATTAACCCTTTCTGGCGCCAAATAATTTTCGTCTACATCTATTGTCGTCTGCCTCAATGTTCAAAGTGGATCTTTCTTGATTTTCTGTTTAAAAACATAATCAGGTACTCGGCGTCTAATCTGGATTCATACTTTTGCAAATATATCACCGAGCAGCCTATAGTGGCGACAAGGGTAAGCAACAAAAGTTATTTTGAGTGAGAAAATATTATTTTACAGCGCTTCCCCTCATACAATAGCATATTATAATTATGTGGTATAGAATTTAGTATATGACGTACCATTACCATGTTTTGTTATTAAGTCCCAGTCGCAGCTATACAGTTATAAGGCACATATGAGGATAAATCATTTATCTAAGACTTTAATACAGGTCTGGGATTTATCACATACACCAAAGACCCTATATAATAATGTTCGACGTAGTAACTCGGTGCTTTCATTAAGAATAGTTTTCAGGAATTGTTTTCAGGATTTCAGGAATGTTTTTACAAAGAATAAGAAGAAACCCTGTCAGACAATTTTAAGGCCCTTTTATACATTTTTGGGAGTAAAGTTCCCTTAATGAAAGACCTGGTTACTGATTTAATGTTTAGATAAGCAGTTTTATGAACATGTTTTTTCCCCCAGAAATCCCTATGTTATCAAGATAAGTGCAAAGAGGCTTCACTAGTGTAAATCGTAAGATTATTTCTTTAAAACATGAATCTAGAGCATCTAGATATAGAATTGCATAAGAGTTTTAATTAGAATTACTTATATCTTTGAATTTCTTATTTTCATTTCGTTATTATTGTGAACATTTCTTCTACTTTCAGCAAAAAAATATAGATTAATCCATAATTTTGTAAGCGCTTAAACAGCATATCCGGTTAATGCTATAAATTAACCCTTTTGGTGCCAAATTTTGAAATGTCGTCTGCTACATTCTTAGTTTCTTAAATATTGTTTCGTTATTTCTGTAAACTTTGTAGAACGTATGTGACCGAATGGTCGGAAGTGCAAACAATGTAGAATCTGCAGTTCTAGTCAGGCTTGCATATATTTATTACAGTTGGGAAAATAAATTATAGGGCCTACATTTTGCTTATGGCGGTGAAAGGTTAACCCGAAACTACATTCGGAACACATCGGCTATTTTCAACGAAACAGCTTGTTTCGTAAAAAAATAGCCGAGGTGTTTCGAATGGAATCTAAACTAAATACAAGTCTGCTTCAATGATTTTTTTTAAGTCTACTCTTATCTTTACTCTATATTTCAATGTTGCCTGACTATAATCATGGCTATTTTTTTCAGATAATGAAAATATGTAATACGTAAAGTAGGAGCAGGGAAATCTGACAACGGTTTAAACACTGATTTAAAACTTATATCCTGTTAGGCTAGACTGTATCCAGAGCCTGTAATTTTAACTGACAGATGGCCAGTTTTCTTTCAATTGAGTTCCTTTTGCATGATTGACCACGCTAAGGTCATTTGATTCAAACACTTCTAATAGGGGCTAATTTTTTCCATGGCCGTTGACCTGGTCAAATATGCAGGTATTGTTCTACGTTCAAATTAGACAGATTCTGCAGTCTCATTATTTGGGATTAGTCTAATTCCCTGTCCTGTTTGGTTATGAGGCAGTCTGACCATGGATATTAGATGTCTAGACTTTAAACCAATGTATCTGTCACTGTCAGGTTGTACCCGGACGATTTTCAACTGTACAACATCTGAGCATGCAGCGTAGAGATTTCTTTTTAAATTACAAATAATCCAATATCTTCTTAGTCATCAGTTTTATTGTTTAATTGGAAATTTCATTTTTCATTTTGTTGACCAAGAGTAGTCATTGACGTATATTCAAATGCCTGGATTCACTTTGATCGTATAAAGTATAATATGTACAGTAGTCCAAATGGCATAAGAGACATTTAAGCAAATCACATTCTCAAGTAAAGAAACCCGAATAAGTTAGAATACGTTGAATTGGGTGTTAATTTAATAATAGATACATAACTGTATGAATCCATATGATATGTATATTAAAATTGCCATTCATGAAGTTAAGACTTTTTCAGTTATTCAAGACACATCTTTTGAGTAGAAGAACGCCTGTCTGAGGTCTGACTGTTAGATTTTCGCACATCCAACAACGGCCTTACTAAATATACCAGTATTCCATCCAAACACTTACTGTCAGATAACAGATATCTGTCCAAGGCCTTACTGTCATAAAACATCTTACAAATTAAATATCAGAAATTTCTCAATGACATTACAATTTAACAATCAGACATTGCTCAAAGGTCTTACTAATTAAAAATCAGACATTGCTCAAATGTATTACAAATTAAAAATCAGATATTGCTCAAAGGTATTACAAATTAAATATCAGACATTGTTCAAATGTATTACAAATTAAAAATCAGATATTGCTCAAAGGTATTACAAATTAAATATCAGACATTGTTCAAATGAATTACTAATTAAAAATCAGACATTGTTCAAAGGTCTAACACAATGAAAATCAGACATTGCTCAAAGGTATTACAAATTAAATATCAGACATTGTTCAAATGTATTACAAATTTCAAATCAGATATTGCTCAAAGGACTTACAAATTGAAAATCAGACATTGTTCAAAGGTCTTACACATTAAAAATCAGACATTGTTCAAAGGTCTTACGCATTGAAAATCAGACATTGCTCATAGGTCTTACTGACTAAAATTCTGACATTGCTCAAAGGTATTACAAATTTAAAATCAGATATTGCTCAAAGGTATTACAAATTAAATATCAGACATTGTTCAAATGTATTTCAAATTACAAATCAGATATTACTCAAAGGTCTTACGAATTAAAAACAGGATTTTGCTCATGGTATTACAAATTAAATATTAGACATTGCTTAAAGATATTACAAATTAAAAATCAGATATTGCTCAAAAGTTTTACAAATTGAAAAATCAGACATTGTTCAAAGGTATTACATGTACAAGCTAAATATCAGACATTGCTCAATGGTCTTACAAACTTAAAATCAGGCATTGTTAAAAGGTCTTACAAATTAAAAAAAAGATATTGCTCAAAAATCTTACAAATTGAAAAATCAGACATTGTTCAACGGTATTACAAACAAAATATCAGACATTGTTCAAATGTATTACAAATAACAAATCAGATATTGCTCAAAGGTCTTACAAATTGAAAATCAGACATTGTTCAATTGTCTTACACATTGAAAATCAGACATTGTTCAAAGGTCTTACACATTGAAAATCAGTCTTTGCTCAAAGGTCTAACTAATTAAAAATCAAACATTGCTCAAATATCTTACAAATTTAAATATCAGACATTGTTCAAATATATTACAAATGACAAATCAGATATTGCTCAAAGGTCTTACAAATTGAAAATCAGACATTGTTCAAAGGTCTTACACATTGGAAAATTAGACATTGTTCAAAGGTGTTAAACATTGAAAATCAGACAATGCTCAAAGGTTTTAATAATTAAAAATTAGACATTGCTCAAAGGTATTAAAAATTAAAAATCAGATATTGCTCAAAAGTCTTACAAATTAAAACAAGAGGGCCATGATGGCCCTTGAGGCGCTCACCTGACCATGATAGCCTTAACCCCTTGAGGCCATGGTTTTTTACTTATCAAAATAATTTGAACAAATCTTTTTAGAGAGTCTTCCAAGGAACATTTATGCCAAATTATTTTCAAATCTGGCAATTACTTTTGGAGAAGAAGATTTTTAAATTTTTCACTATATACATGTAAGGAAAACTGACTCCGCCCCCTGGCGGCCATGTTTTTTTACTAATCAAAAAATGTTGAACAATCTTTGTAGAGTGTTACACAAAGAAACATTTGTGCCAAATTATTTTCAAATCTGGCCTCTAGTTTCGGAGAAGAAGATTTTTAAAGTTTTCACTATATATATAT
>JAULCC010557472.1:0-10604 GCA_032358795.1 Nuttallia obscurata
GGGGTCTTCCTCCACCTGTAATGAGCTGGACGTCGCGATATGACTGAAATACTGTTAAAGCGATGTTGAATTCCAAAGCAAAACAAACTAAAATAAATTGAGCTGTATCATATTAGGCAATAATCTTGATTAATAATGATACGAGATAAATCCATATGAATTTCCAAGTTTGACAGATGCACTATTCAAAATTTTACTAAAATTCCAAAAAATGAAGATAAGATCTTAATGTTTGACTAGTTAGGTGGATTGTATTATGTTAATTTAGTTTTATCATGGGATTTTTTTATCAAGCTATTCATGTACCAGTCATATGTTTTACTGTACACTCTGAAAGTACTGTTGAAATGTTCATAAAAATGTATTTGGTAAACAAATTCTTCAATACTTTAGTAAAAAGAGTATTTGTTAAAGTAAGCTGTTGCGTGAAGTAAAGCCTTGTTACACATAAAGTTGGTCACTCCAGATAAAGATAGAAAATGTTGTCTTTTATTTCTGCATATTGAAGTTAAAAATAAAAAACCCTAAGAGCTATCTCATTTAAAAATCACAATGCCAAATTCTGTGTTCTTATAAATGCCCAGTCTATAGCACTAATACACGTGGGGCTGATCCCTGGCAGGTCACTTAATCCTGAAAAAGTCAGTATAAATATAAATAAATAAATCAGTATAAATAAACTAGTTGCAATGCTAACCTTAATTTCTGGGAGCCATGGAGGGAAAGCCATTACTACCAATTTTAGAGTCTTAAGAGCAAACCTGCAGCCTCCGGCATCAGAGGCAGACACTCTACCACTTGAACTAACTGGGCAGTTTGTTTACAACAATTTGTCTCCATGTTACAGGTCTATAAAATCCTGAATATTTTTGTTATGAAAGTTTGTAATAGCTGATGAAAATTGTACCTGCATTGCTTGAGAACAAACTGATAAGTGATTCTAATTGAGATAGACAATATAAGTATCAACAATAAACAATTGAGCTGACAGAGGGTTCCAAGGTTTGCTGACATCTAACTGACATCCAGTACCAGAAACACCTCTGACACTCTCCATCTTTGCATAAGAAAAATCAAATTCTGAATATTATTCAACACTCCATGGAGCATTGATGCATTTTTGTGAGCTTAAACAAATAATATTTACAGCGCTGTATTAAGTAGCTATGAATGCAGGAGAAATACTAAACCCCCAGTGTATTGTGATATTTCAGATATATGTTGCAGCGTTTGCTGTTAGTAGCTATGCAAGTTCCTGTTACCGTGTTGGACACAAGCCATTCAATCCTATACTAGGGGAAACATATGAAAACATACGAGAAGACAGAGGTTGGAGGTTTGTTGCTGAACAAGTAAGTGCCAAGAGCACCCAAAGTTTAATCAAACGCCCGGCCCACACACACCATAAAAAGTCAAAAATGAAAATGTTTAAAGATTCAGACACATTGAGAGTGGTCAAGCCGAGATAACAATAAATGTGTTCAAAGCACTCCACATCTGACCCAAAGTCAAATGATGAATCTAAAATATTTATCCTGATATTTACACGGTCCCTTGTGTCTGGTGCAGAAAATAAAGAATATTTATTTGGGGTCAATTTAAGGTAGAAGTTAACAACAAACAGCTGATCTTTGTAAAGGACATTGAATGGCTACTATAAACATGACCCCTAAAATGGACCCATGGGGAGCATCATGCTGTGCAACTAACAATCAGCAGATAAGAGTCTGAAAAGGTCTTAAACCGTTGCAGTGTATTCTTCTGGATGAGATGAAATGCCTGTCTGAATAATTAAGTTGTCATGCTTTATTGGGCCTGTGAAGTTGAATAGATTAAATACAATACATTAATTTAACCACAGGCAACACAGTATGCCAAAAAAACACTGTTCAGTGTTTGAAAGCCACAGTCTTATTTCAACAAGAAATTAGAGTATCCTATTTTATTCCCCGTCTTAATTAGAAGAGTTGAAAGTAGTATGCTGCCTTTGTGTGCTAAATTAACTGTTGATTTCATCTAGGTCTCATTCTGCAATATGGTAAACTAGATCTGATCTGTACTCCACTATGTGTCTTTGACTGCTTCTTCAGCCCAGTATCACCTCATCCATGATGTTCTTTGCTCATTGTCTAGGCTCTTTTGGACTCTTTGTGACAAGTCTTGTCACAAGTCAATGTGGGCTATCCGTACAGGCACTTCAAGCATGACAGACAGTTTTTCTCAGCCTCTGTGTTGGTGGGAGACACTGAAAAGCATCACAGAAATTTCCAGCCAAGACCGGGGATTGAACCCCTTACCATTGGATTAGTAGTCCTGTGTCTTACCACTAGAACACCACACCACCCTGTCTAATCTAATCAAAGTCCGATCTTTAGTGTTGCTGTGCTTTTCAGTTATAAGGAAATGAATATATATTTTCATCTGATTTCAGGTTAGTCACCATCCACCCATATCAGCGTGCTACTGTGATTCTAAAACTTTTAGGCTGTGGCAAGGTTTGTATTTTTCAAGTGGTGTAGAAGCTGTTGGTCAAAGTTGTTTGGTAAAAATTCAGAAAAGTATTTGAAAGAAGATTTTTAAGGAGGTTTAAAAGTTTCTTAAGGATGTATTGAAGTCAGATATCATTTTTAAAAATAATTTTTAACTTATCTTAATTGGTTGTTTTGAAAGATGGATTTATGTGATTTAAAAAATGCTAAAAAAAATGTGTGTTGCTGTGCAAATTGTTACACTAGAGCAGTTTGAAGATAATGTGTCAAATGTTTTATATTTCAGCCGATTAAAAATTCATGTATCTGTAAATTCATTTTAAAATGAAAACATAAGCGGTTGTATTTCCTTTTTTGTATGCTATATCACATCATGAAACATATTCTGAAACAATCAAATAGTTATAAAAACTTTTTACCATATTTTCAAAATTGAAATATGGTCATAGTTTGACCATATTGGAAATCACATTAGAGAGGACAAACACGTGAAAAAAATGAACGTCTAATATTTATCAATTTTTAATACCCCGTCAGATGATATATCATACACTCAAGTACCAGAGTTTGAACAGAAAAGTATAAGTCACTGTGCAGAATATTCAGTTTTAGTCATTTAAATTACCTCCCCTGACTAAAAAAATCTGGTATGCTATAAATTTGTTCCATGCAATGTTCCATAAAATGAACAAAATGTGACATAAATTGACAATAGAAGCTATAAAGTTGATGGATAAATTGTTCTCATGATAAAATATTACAATGTGCTGTTACACCTATTATGGTATTTATTCATGAACAGTTTTATTAAGAATGGCATAATCAATGTCATGGGAGGCAACTCCTATGAGTAAATGTATTATAAAAGTTGCATTTTATTTTCACTTTTTTCTTACAAAACAGAAATCATTTTATAACAATGTAAAAGTGATATTTGCAGTTTAAACTACATATTGTTTTAGTCATTTTGACAAAAATATTTATTTTTACCACTTGCCATAATTCGGCAGATATGGTAAAACATCTGATGTCAATTCATCCTTAATGATAAGAATTATAATAGTTCACAGATTTGTTTAATTATGCTGTTTCATGCCTCTTTTAAGAATATTTCATCTATATAAATTCAGTTAACACTACTGTGTTCCTGGGTATATGAAATCACAGCAAGTAACTGGTGCCTTTTCCATTTAAAACAGCTGTGGGATACAAATGAATGTACTGTTACAATGAAGAAAATTACTCATCCTAGAGGCTTGTGCTTACATGCAGCCTGTGGATTTAAGATGAATAATTTTAACAAGTTCAGAAAGGAATACAACTTGATTATTGCTTCGATGAACCAGACCTTAACTGTATTGCACAATTAGACCATGTTTATGGATGTTTGATCTAGGAAACATTTGTATACTAGCAGATAGCACCTTTGAATTGTTAGTTCTTGTTTGCATGCTGGTTTAGTTGTTAAATAAACATGTTTGTTGGTGAACCACATAGCAGTTTTTGTATTCAGTAACACACATCCTGGTCAGTCAGTCTGCTTGGTCAGAATTTCTTATGAAAATTGAAAACACTGATGGATTATTAGATTTACTTTCACTTTAATCTGATGACTTCAAATTATTTTTTTATTTTTCAATTCAGATGTGCAAATAAAAACTAAATTTTGGGGGAAGTCTATGGAAATACAGCCAGTGGGATCGGTGAATGTACATTTACCAAAGTAAGTATGAATGTGGATTAAGCTCAAGATTTAACAATAGTAGGGGCAATTGGGTCAGGGAGTGGAAAATATTCTAGTTTAAATTGCTGGTGAAGAAGCTCAGGAATCATGTTATGCATTTGAAATTTCATAACTGGAATTCCCCTTTCTAAAAACAAAAAGATTAATAAAAAAATATGAAAAAAATAAGAATGAAATAGAAGAAAATACAAAAGAATAAAACCATCTATGGTAAAAACTGGAAGAATTAATAACAAATGTTCAGCTCTCAAGAGTTTAATGTCTAATCAGCAATTATGATTCAATAATAACACATAGGAGGGTAAATCATTTCTGCAATTTATACAAAAATTTTCTATATATATCGGTGAGACTTAATTTAACACTATGGGTTCAAATTCCAGTTTGGGTACTTAAGATTTTTCAATTGAGGAAGCCTTCCAGCAGGTTTGCGGTAAGTTAGTGGTTCTACCCGGGTGCGCTCTGTGCCTGAAATAGTGTACAGATGTGCCCCCGGGGTCTTCTTCCACCTGTAATGAGCTGGGAGTCACGATGTGACTGAAATACTGTTAGAGCCACATGAAATTCCAAAACAAACAAACAAAATTAATTCTTGTTTTGCCTTTTTACTATAGTTTGATTTTTCTTTTGTCATAAGAAATTTACATGCAGGGTTTATTTGTAGGTACAAGGATCACTACAAATGGAACAAGGTCACAACCTGTGTACATAATATACTGGGAGGTCAGCGGTGGGTGGATCAATTTGGGGAGATGACCATCACAAATGGCAACATTGTCTGTAAACTGACCTTCACAAAAGTAAGTATTTTTTTTAACCATATCTCCTCAAAAGTAAGTATTTTCTGTAAACATATCTTCTCAAAAGTAAGTCTTTTTTGTTATCATATCTTCACAAAAGTAAGTATTTTTTGTTAACATATCTTCTCAAAAGTAAGTATTTTATGTAAAGAGATCTTCACAATGGTAAGTATTTTATGTAAATAGACATTCACAAATGTAAGTTTTTTCTCTTAACAGATGTTCACAAAAGTAAGTGTTTTCTGTTAACTGATCTTCACAAAAGTAAGTATTTTCTCTAAACAGATATTCAATATAAAGTAAGTGTTTTTCTGTTAACTGATCTTCACAAAGGTAAGTATTTCTCCTTTCTCCTAACCTTCATTTGTTGACACCAAAGTACTGGTTCTACCCAGGAAACGAACTTGAAAGTGTTTATACAAGCCATAGGCCTTCAACATAATCGAGCTAAAATGAATAAGTTTAAACTAAACTATAGGTAAGTATTTTCTGTAAACTGATCTTCACAAAGTTAAGTATTTTCTGTAAACTGATCTTCACAAAGGTAAGTATTTTCACAAATTTAAGAGATGTCATACATTAACAGATGTAACATCTAGCTGTAAAACAAAAATTCATGCAATTTCAGAGGGGGTTAGGGTGAGATTGGGGAGGTTCATTGATTAATGGGACTGGGAAAGGCCATTAGGGAATGTTTAGTATGTGCAATTTGGAATTTTTATAGTAGCTGGAAATAATTAAAAGCATGTTCTTATTTTCAGGCAAGTCACTATTATCAGTCTGACAAGAGACATGAAGTTTATGGAACAATCCTGAATGCGGAGGGAAAAGTGGTTCACAATTTGTTTGGACGTTGGAATGAGGCTTTGTATTATGGCCATGCCCCCTCAGCTAGGTGTGTCTGGAGACCAGGTATGTAAAAATAGCATCATCCTTGCTCAGAAACTGCACTGAATATCTTGTTTTTGTCAGGCCCACTTTGTTGTCACAATGACAAATTGGTGTATGTACATATGTGCATGCATGCGCCCCTCTCGGCATAGATATTTTGATGATGCATCTGTAAGATTTTCAAGAAACTTGGCGCAATCATTCACCATTACATGCATGTTGTTATAGAAGTCTTTGATAGACCGAGACCTTCAGTTCAAACATGTTGAATTTATTAAATTCAAATACATTTTTTATATTACTAGTAGGAAAATTGTTTAGAATCTGGCCCAGTGATCACAAAGCATTTTTCAGTTTCAATTGAGTTTGAGATTGAGATTATTTTCTGCAATTTCTTTTGCAATTTTAACCTAAACATTAAAAGATAGAATTCTTATTCAGAATGAAAACCAATATAAAATATTCATAACCAACTCAAAGTTCACATTAAAAACATCCAATTTAGATATATAGGACTAAAGTTTCATTCTCAGCTGAGACTGCACAATGCTTTGTGAACACGGGCCAGACTATATGCCAAACCATTTACCCAATTTGACCAATGGTCTACGAAATATATTGTCTGTCAACACACAATTTACATGCACATTTAATTGTTATATCACTGGTTTCCATATAAGAATGGAATATTAATGCCAGAAATGCATATCATTTTCTGATACTGAATCAGATTTAATTGTGTAGGTTTAAATAAAATAGTATTTGTACTTGTTTACTTTTCTAGCCACAAAGTGGGATGACATACTTATAAAATTTTTCCTTCTTTATTTTCTAGGCACAATGCCAGATGACTATGAGTTATACTATGGGTTCTCAAGGTTTGCCATGGAGCTAAATGAGATCCTTCCGGCTGAGTCTTCCTCCCTTCCCCCAACAGACTCGAGATTTAGACCTGACCAAAGGTATTGTGTAGTTGTTTCTCCGTTGTAATTAAATCCAGACTTCTTTATTGCAATATGAAGGTGTTAGGCAAGAAATATGTCGAATGACAACCTGCTTGTAATTTTGGATTTTTTTTTGCTATACAGGCTCATATCCCGTGTAACTTTACGTATTCTTACACATGAAACTCATTCCTTTAAAAAGATTGGATTCAAGGATAACATATATATAGGTTGACAGTATTATAAGGGCTCTGTACCATTATTACAAGTATATCTGATTATGGTAATTTAGGTGCAATAGAAGTATCTAATAAAAAAGTTTTCGATCTGTCATCACAAAGCAAACAATTTCACCTACAGAAAAAAAATTCTCAAAAATTGATTTGCTTTGACTGAACAGACGTCATAGGACAATTTAGTTTTGACAAGAAGAGAGAACTTGATTACCTTGGCTTTGTCAGTGTTGCAGAGTTCATTATGTTCTCAAAGTGAAACGAATCAAATAAACATGAATTGATATGAAAACTTTTCTCAACAAAAAATAAATGCACTTTGATGGAATAATTCATAATTAATTTCAACATTCAATCTACATGAATTTGTGATAGTGCACTATGCATAGCGATTTATTTAGATTTTTGGCATAAATCAAGTGCAGCCCTATTCTTAATCAAAGAATCAGACAAATGAAATTATTTTAATTATTTCATCCTCGTTACTTGACACCGAAGGGATGTTGATAATGCTTTTACATGATTCTCTTTAAATAAAACGCCAAGACATCAGGTTTACTTATAGGATATCTTTTATTTCCTTTAACAAAATTGTAAATAAAAAGGCTGTCTTAATTTGGACAACTTTCTGTAAACCTGTGACTTGAAATTTACATGAAATATTCTTCTGTGATCTACCATGATTGTTATGAGCAGTTTGAATATCAATACACATTTTAGCCATTATGTACTTTGATTTGACTCTGCATTACGATTTTAAAATATAATATGATATTATGAATATCAATCAATTCATATTGACATAATTATCCTGTGAAAATTCTGAGCACTATCATATATTTTCATGATCTAAATGAGTAAATAATACTATTCTAGTGAGCATTAGTATTCATGAATCTGTCTAACTACCAAAACCATGAAATTTTCTCCCATAATACTGATGTTTTATTTGATAAAAATGAGGTATATACTCACTCATAAGTAAAGTTTACATCCCTATAATCCAACACAGTAATGTAAAATCAACTTATGAGGTACAGTAAAGTATTAGTAACGGAAGACTCTTGAACATTTCTTTCTTACATGTTCAACTGTTTTCCTTTTTGGGAAAAAGATTACTCAAGCTTTCAACAAATGTGGAATTACAACTAAATAAAACACATCGAAAACGCTTATAACAGGATATAAATTCGCTTACACAAGTTTCAATGATATTAATAGCATTATTAACCTGGCAGGTTTCTGTATATACAAATCATATTATATTAGTGAGAAAAAAATTACAAAACACTTTGACGTTTATGAATTGTTTATTAAAGAGTTTAAAACTCTGCTTGCATACATTGAATCAAAAAAGAAAACATCAACTTTTATCTGCACGTTTGCTAAAGCTATAGTATATTAAGAAATATTTGTCACAAGTAAACTTAAGTTTTTGATGTTTTATTCAAGAATTGTTATCATCTAAATTTTCCAAATGATGACCTGCACTGTTCTTGAATAAACAGGGTCATGATTATTGACTAAAGATTAAAGAAATATTTTTAGGATAACATACTCCACTTACAAGAAACCAATGTAAATTTTTTATCAAAAACAGGGTTAAACTTTATCTCAACTTATGGTCAAGGTAGATGTATGAGAAGGCATATGCTTTAAAGTAAGTCAAATAAATGTTTATGTTTCATACAGGTTACTGGAAGAAGGGAAAATTCCCGAGTCTGAGAAAGAGAAATCACGGATAGAGCACTTACAGAGGGAACAGAGAAAGAGGAGAGAGGCATTAAAAGAGGAACACAAGCCTATCTGGTTCAAGTATGTTAGTTTTGTTGGTTTAGTTGGGTTTGAAGTCATAGTGATACAGTCCAGGTCAGATGAAGACTTTTTTTAAGCTGTTCATGGTGAAGGTCCCCCATGCTCCTGGATAAAACCACAGACCTTCAACAAGCTAGCTGGGTAGTTTTTTCGCCAATCTCATGAAAATCAGATTCATGCCATTTCAATACTTTTCACTGTAGGATCTGACAACCAGCCATTATAAATCACCTTCAGCTGGTTTTCAGATCACCCGGGTGCACTCTGTGTCTGAAATAGTGCACAGGGTTCCCCCGGGGTCTTCCTCCACCTGTAATGAGCGGGACGTCGTGATATGACTGAAATACTGTTAAAGCGACGTTAAAATCCAAAACAAAAAAAACAAAAAAAACAAACAAAACAAAAACAAAAATTATTTGCAATTGTTCTGATTGAGTAACAGTGACTGCTGATGAATACTGTTTGTAAGGACTGTTTTGATCTGTTTACCATACATTTTGATTGATTTACCAAAATTATTTAAATATAGCGAAAAAGGAAAATCTGGGGTCACTGAAGGTGACCTCTTACGGCTTTTTGTCAGATCCTACAGTGAAAAGTATTTGATTGGCATGGATCTGATTTTAATGAGATTGGCTTTTTCACCTGAAATATTGCATGTATAGAGGCGAGATTCAAACCCACAACAACCTCATAGTGGTGAAGGGTCAAGAGATTATAATTCAACAACTCTTAATTACTGATTCACTGGATTTCCCGAATCATTGAGGACTGTAGGAACCTGATTTAAAGTTTTACAAATTTCTTGAGCATGATAGAATTCTTGTTCAATCCTACCAATATGCATGTCTACATGCTCAGTTAGCATAAGCTTTATCAGCCATACTGATCATATAGAAGTATCAAAGGGAAAATGTAAAGTTTAGATTATGTATTTAGTTTAAATTTTTAGATTTAGCCTGTAGCCTTGAAAGGTTTGTGCATTTCTGTGCTAATTCCTGTAACTTTGCTTTTCAGGAAAGACGTGACAAATGGCAAAGATATGTACACTTATGACAATAAGTACTGGGAGGCGAGGAAGGATCCGGGCTTTCTAAACATGGCCTTGCCAAAGTTGTGGTGATAGATATAGGTGGTAGTAAACTGTGATCAATTGATACTGTGATTGTACCAACATGGACAAGGTGTAGCGTAGGAGTTTGACAGAAGGTGTAACGACTAAACATATCTACGGTGCCATTGTGACTTGATCAAAGTGCTGATGACCAGTCACATGTTTCTTGTGCTTAGATCATATATCTCTTGATACATGTCAGATAATTCTTTTATCCAGTCACAAGAATTATTCAGATTTTTTATGGATTAAAGTCCAGTTTACTTGTTAAATGATCCTTTTGATTTGATCAAAGTCCATTTTACTTGTGACATGATTCATGCGATCGGATGAAAGTCCTGTTGGCTAGTCACTTGACTTTTGTGATTGGATCAATGTCTATTTTACAAGTTAAATGATTTTTGTGATTGGATCAAAGTCCATTTTACAAGTTAAATGATTCTTGTTCATTGGATCAATGTCCATTTTACATGTTAAATGATTCATGTGATTGGATCAAAGTCCTGTTGGCTAGTCACTTGACTTTTGTGATTGGATCAATGTCTATTTTACAAGTTAAATGATTTTTGTGATT
>JAULCC010557583.1:0-10604 GCA_032358795.1 Nuttallia obscurata
TTAATCAAACAGGACCCAAAATCAATAGGCTTCTTCCCTGTATGATAAAGAAGTAAATTATAAAATTTGGTTGACAAGCGTCAAGCAGAACTGAAGATATCATCTGGAAACCATTTTGAGCGGAACGCCCGCCCGACTGCCTGCGGCAGGGTTTCACATAATACGACCATCTTTCAGATGGGCGTATAAAAAGCATATAACTGAAAGGCAGATAAAAACAATACAAGCATGTAAACTGCATCATGAATTTGAAGTCTCTAAAGGTAACACTGATATATGTATACAGGTGGTCAAGATATGAGGAGCTAAAATCATGTATATATATGCAACTTGTTTACAGCAACATCATATTGAAGCTTTCCAGGGAAAGATTTGTGTAATTTGCTGCGATATGGAGAGCATTTTAACTGAATGACAGATAAAACCAATGAGCATGTAAATGTAAAAAGCAACATGATTTTGAAGCTAATGAGGGAAAGCATGAAGCATGCAAATGGTTTATATAAGGAGCATAGGTATCTCAAAACTGTAACCAAGCTAAACCCAATTTAAACTTGCCTTCACATTTACTATTTGGGGAAAATAAGCAATATTCATATTATAAAAGGATCGGTATAGCCTTTGACAACTGATACACCAATATGGTCCATAACGTCACTATAACATAATGAATTGTCTAGACTTAACCAAAATCACCTCTGGGATGTTCAACAGCTCTTGTACATTTGATGAATGAAAAGATCCAAAGTCCCTTCTCGTCACACTCATTTCTAAAAAAGATGTAAATATCATTAGACAGATTCTAAATTCCATGAAAATTGATATTTTATCACATGAATTTTGACAATTACACAGCTTGAAATAATTTTTTCTACAAGCTATTAAAGATAATAAAAAAAATTCTCTGAAATCAAAGTAATGAACAGCACTGAAATTGTGGCCAAACCCTTTGCTTATATATTTGTAAACAAATTTATCTTTATAAATCCATGTGACATATATCATGCATACAAATATTTGGCAATAAATACGTTTAAACAAGAACTGGCTAAAGCCTGACACACAAGCAGGGCTTTGTTTATTTACTCTGTGAAAATGTGCATTATACAAAAGCTATAAAAATTCCCCAAAGAATTTACTTCAGAATCAAATATAAATTTTGTCATTCTTAAATATTGATTAGGCTACTTTTTCATTTCAGTGCCACTTGTAGTATACGTTTATACATGACAAATATTTTTCTGGTTTAATACAGAAAACACGATAATTAAGTTTGTTGAATTAGCAATATTTTAATACCAGGTTTGTGGGTATTGTCAGGCAGGCTTGATATGGCACTCTGTGCATATTTTTGGGTTTTCCCTAGTGTTACATAATGGTTGAGCTGTCTTATTATTTTAACTAAAAATAAGTAATGTTCTTCTCTCTTTACCTGAGTATACAAACAAACAGAAATAAAACATAGAACATATCTACCAGTAATTCAAAAAATATGTTGCACTTATATAAATATGTGTTTTGACATTTAAAGGGAAGTAACCCAAAATGTTACTACTTTGGTAATTAGGTTATCTCCTTTAGTATTATTGTAGTTCTTGAAATAAGGAAGCAGGTGAAACTCTAAGACTGATGATGAAGCTCCTTGGTGTTCACGCATGTATCTGATTTTCTGAAATAATCTGTCATGAAGCTACAATTTAACATATTCAAATTATTATATTCATGATAGAATCTACCATTTGTGTGCCACCTGTTGAAATGCACTGTACAATTGGTTTCTTTGGAAGCGAGAACATATTTTGAAGGATAAATCATTAAATCAAACCCCACATTACGAATATTCACTAATTTGATTTAGAGATAATATCAATTGATATTAACCTCTCTCCAAATAATTTTGAGATAGCATCAATTTAATTGATGATATCATCAATTTAATTGGAGCTCTCTTCAACTGAACTAGATACAAGATACAAGAAACTTTATTTAGAGTCGGTTTTAGTTAACAGTAAACATTAGCTATAAGCTATTTACCAACAGGAAACAAAATCATAATAAATTGTAAATAACAGTTGAAAATACACCTAAAACAGCACATGGTGTAACAAAAATAATCGTAAGTCGCACATTACAAAACTATTTAAAAACAATTTACAGGTAAAAAAAAACAAACAAACAGCAAAGCAAGTAATAACATATAGCATAAAAATTACACCCTCATTCCAGAACCACACCAGGTATGAAAGTCTTTGTAGCCGATATTTTGGATTACAGTTTTTTAAAATTAATATGCTCTACATTATCATAATATGAACACATTGTAAGATCAGATGTTTAAATATATTATTACTCAAATCTTCTCTGTGTGTGTTGTCTGAAAGTATATGTATAGATTATATATTTTGGGATTTATGGATGTTTCGCTACCTACCGTTTCGCTACTATGTAGGTCTTGCAGATAGATGATTCACTACCAAATATAAATTACACATTAACGTGCAAAAAACATTAGTTTGTAAATAAGATAGGGTGTGAGATAACATGAACAAGAAAGTTGAAATATAAGAAATTGAAATAGTTTGTTTAAACATTTATTATGTACAGTATGACAATGACACAAAGGCAAAAAATACATAAGTGAAATCATTACAAGCTAAGATGGAAAACAAATAGATACCCTTGTATATAATATATCTTTAATGAAAAGAAATTTAGAGGTGTGTAAAGTGTATAAAAACTGCCTGGCATATTTATAAACTCAATCGCGAGTTTGTGTCTTACACCTGTAGAGTTGTTTATCCATATTACTGATACTGATTGATTGGTTACTAACAAACTCCTAACATAAAACACTAGTATTTGAAATAAAATTCTTTGATAATCATAAACCGACATACTATCGGTAATAGTTATTAGTGTTTGTATTGCTTGAGTATGAAATATATGGGTAGCGAAACATCCATCGGTTAGGTAGCGAATCATCAGGCGCGAAACGGTATGGGTCGCGAAACATCCATCATCCATATTTTGGTACTGTTTTGTACTGTTGATATTGTTGGTGATTCTAACACTATTGTTAATTTTCAATTGCTTTTGTTTTGACCATTTCTTTTGTCAGTTATATACGTGAACATGTTTTTCCCTCATGGACTATTTGTCTAACAGATTTTGAACAAATTAACTTGTCAAGTTTTATATCGCCATTCAGCAGTCAGCTAGTAGTTTAGTTTAAAGTTATATTTTTTAGCTCGATTATGTTGAAAATCTATGGCTTGTAGAAACAATCTCGAGTCTGTTTCCTGGGTAGAACCAGTACTTGGTGTCAACAAATGAAAGTCAGGATAAAGGCTCCCTTCGGGGCTCGAACCTGCAACCTCCTGAACGCAAGGCGGACACCATTTCCACTATGCCACTGCGCCCTTCATCAAACTAGTCAGCTAGTAGTGTGACGATAAGCGCTTTAAAGTACCTCTCCAATGCGGAATAAATATTCAATAGATGGTGGTAAAATATCCAAGCTCATGTTGGTGCTCATGTTTTTCTGACCTTACTTTACTAATTTCGCTTCAAATTTGATCAACAATTGATTATTGTGTGGGCCCTACATTGCCCTGTTGACCTCCGGGGACATGCTCGATTCGCTGTGCGAAATAGGTTCTGAACATGTTCCTGGAAGAGAGATAATCCATTACAAATGCTATTAAAGATAATGTTAGAAATATATTTTATATATAATTCATATATTATATAAATTATTAATATACTTAAACAACCAGTTGAACGCCATCTGTTTATGATAATTGCCACATTCGTCGCAAAATAAACCCCACATTTACATTTATGGATATTTATTAATGTGTGACCGCCTGTACTACCTTCAGAATAGTATGTGCCTGTATGAGGTTATTAAACTTTCTAAATTTGAGTTTTTAGCAGATTTTTTGTTATTGTATTTGCTACTTGGGTTAAAGGACTAGAGAATTGGCTCATTGCAAAGTATAACTCAGTTACGAACTAAACATGGAAAACATTAACTATGTAAAATTTGGATTTACAGTTGTTTCGCTTAGATATAACTGTGTGATTGTGCCTTAGACTTTATATCCATGGTAACCAATCGCCAGTCACATACTTATATCTACACAGTTGTGACAACAGGAACATTAGATTCTAGAATTTCAACTTGTCGGAACCCGGCTTGTTTAATACAGGATTACCTGCACATAAATATTTTTAGTTTCAATTTACAGAACTTCCAGACACATAGTGTTAATATTATTTTTTAGTATTGGAACTGTACTGTAGGAATGCCTGCAAACATTATATTCAACATTTCTTTAATACAACTTTTATTACAAGTGATATAATAACTAAGTAAATAAAAGATTTTACAATCCAACGAAGTACTCGTTACTCCATTTCAACCGGAAGACGACAGCGGGCTAATAATATGATTGGCACTGTCTACCTGCCGAATGCTATCTGATGGGGAGAGCCATAAATCACAGTGGCCTGTATTGTTGTTAATATTATGTAACAATTTCAGTTACTGCAAGCTGATGGAGAGAGCCATAATCACAGTACTTTGCCTCTAAAACTGTATTATATTATGTAATACTGTTAGTTTATAAGTGATTGCTGAGGTGAAAGCCATAAACTACACTAGCCAAAAATGTTTTATAACAAAATTGGTTGATAATATAGTCTAGATATTAAAGATTTCTTTTTAGAAATTAGCAAAAAATGCATAAAATAATATTAGGGGAATCAACCTGGAGAAAGTGACCATTTCCTACAAAAGTGGTATATATATTACCAAAAGCTGTCTTAATCGGATGTTTAATGTATAAATTTGATTATCATTTTAACATATTAGTTTAAGACTAAAGTGCTTGATACTTGTGATCCTGGCTGTCAAGAAAAATATAGATTTGAACAAAAACTAATAGTCCGGTAAATAAATACTGATGAGAAATATGTAAAATAATGAATGTTTCTTAAAAAATCTAGATCTAATTCAGGATCACCTGTAAATTGGAACTTTCAAGCAAGATAAGGGGAAAAAACAAATCTGATTTTTTTAATGAAAACTTCTTTTAGCAAAAAGGTTAGACCCTGATTAGTACTAACTTAAGAATTTTGAAATAGTTTTTATCAAACAGTAGATCCTAAAAGAGCTGCCTGATTGGGGTCTACTCTATTTGCATTATATAGAAAAAAGGGCCAAGATACCTTAAAAATTCCGTAAAACTTCTGTACACTTTTTCAGACACAGCAAATTGCTACAGGAGTATGAAAAAGTTTGTACCAAACAGAGTAGATCCTGGTCTGGGTCTCCTCTTTTGCACTTATGAAGAGATAAGGGTTGAAATAACTTAAGATAAAATACATTGGACCCTGATACCATTTTTGGAAAGTTCTGTGAACATTTGGCCTGGGGAGTCAGTGTATAGGTGTAGGTGACCAGAAGGTGACCAGAGGTTTCCAAAGACAAAGGGGTTACCTGGATGACATTATAGGTTACCAAAGACAAAGAAGGGTGACCAGAGGTTACCAAAGACATATAGTAGGTAACTTATGGACGTGTTCCATAGAGGTGTGCATTTTGGGCCATATATGATTTCGCTATCCTGACAGTTTCGCTACAGTTGTTTCGCTACCCAACCTAAAGTCATTTCGCTACCCAGTCAATTTCGTCAACCTTTCAGTTCGCTACCCGATTATTTAAAAAATTAAAGTTTAAGATTATTAAGGTAGATGTGTGTAAATAAAGGTGTTTTAATACAATAATATTCATCTTGTACATATTGTGAATTAAATACAAAACATAATAACACAAAAAAAGGCTTAGAATCGGGACAGGTGTAAGGAAACGGCGCAACCTTGAAATCCAATAGATACATGGAAATATGTCAACAAAGACATTTTTTCAACATTTACAAACTAGAGATGTAATCAAGGTAATGGAAAAAAAGGCACAAAAATATACAACACAAAAATGTCAGAAATTAACATTTAAAAACTGCATGCATGGCAATCATTTTGGTACCAAAATCTGGAAGTAATTAAGATCCCATATATATCAGTTGTCGAGTACCTCGGCTTATTGTCTGGATCCAATCAGACAATAGTAACTTAACAAATATGAAAGAAACAATTGTTACAAGTTTCAAAAATGAATCACATCGCAAATAAAGTGTAGATCAACCGTTTGATCAAAACCTACAACGTGTTTAATCCCTTCAAATAAAGTGTAAATATATACCCATATCATATGTCTGATCTCTATATAATCATAAATTTGATTCATATATTAACTAAATATATATATGAATAAATAAATATTTAAATAATAGTGCAATGCACGGTACTAAAATAATTTTATATGTTTAACACCTTCTCCGTTCATGTGTATGGTGAATGAGAATATATATGTTGTTTGTGTGTGTATCTGATGTGATTATTTTATGAAAATAACTTTATAAACCCCTTTATTATTTACATTTTGCCGAGAAATTTCCATTTCGCCGAGAAATTTCCATTGTGCTGATTAGACCTACCGTACGGCACATGCCCACCAAGACCGGAAATCAATGAACGATAACTCCAATTGCACATTATTTAGGAAAAGGTAACCACCCTTGGATATGAGGGCAGAACCACACGGGCATATGTTGAAATGTCTGAAAATGGAAACTGGTCAAAATAATTCGATTAAATTGATGATATTCTTAAATATCATGCATATATCTGTTAAAATAATGTCGTTTTAATGAAATATAAAAAAATCTTGTCGGGTGTACTTTAATGTTAGATTAATGGGAGATATTGTGAAGGATGTCAGTCATGTGGGTTTCTGTATTTGTACATGTATAATTATACAGTTCCTTCTGGATTGATATTAATAAAAACTTGAAACTATATATATAATTTGCATCCTTATGGGCAGCAGGCCTATTGGAATTTATGAATAAAGTGTCATATCTATTTATGTGTGTATAATTAAAATAAAATGGAGTTTAAACATGTCATGAATTTGGAAAATATTAATTTTGACATTTTTATGTCCTAATTACGCAACATAAGATATATATGATAATTGGATGCGTACTGTTCATGTAATCACTTCAAAGGCACATGTGTAATGGAGATAATCCTTTAATTCATGGAGTTATACTTGTATAATTCCGTGTTTAATTGTATTTCTTGACTGGATAAAACAACTACTGCGTATAATATTGTGTTGATTAGTCTATCATTCCACTACTGTAACAGCCCTGGATATCACACGTGCCCAATTTCAGGTGTGAAGTATACAAACATCTTTTAAAATAATGGTGCAACTTATGTTTGACAGTTCGCACTCGGTCAATCTGTATCTCAACGATATGACACACTAATTAAAACAAAGATGCAAAGAATCTAATGCAATCAGTAATAAATGACCATCTGTACCTTTACAATTCTGTCTTCAACATCAGCAGTTACAATGCACAATAAATGTATCTTTTGTGCGATCTAAAGCGTATATTGCAAATATGTTAAAAATATCAATAATTGGGTTCATAAAGAATAAACATTTATCGGATAGCGAAACAACTTCTGCCTAGGTACCAAATCGACTGTAACGAAACGAATTGGGTGGCGAAAAGGCAAGGTGGCGAAACGACCAGCACCACCACCCCTCTCCCCACCATCCAAGAATCTAGTTTTCCAGTTATACTGAGGCAGAACTAACCATTTCTTTCACCAAATTTGCTTTTTCAACTGAACTATGGTCAAATATAATAGTTCTATAGCCCATTCAGTCTCAACATTTGGGCACCTGTTCTTTACGGAATTCCATTAGGGTCATAGCGTGTGTGTGAGTTGATTTGAAACGCGACAGTACGACAATACGCTTATGAAAACGTGACAGTACGACAGTGATAACTCGACAATACAATTATGATAACGCGACAGTACGACGGTAATAACGCGACAATATGACAGTACAATAATGATAGAGCGATATACTGTCATGTTTTCACCGTTGTATTGTCACGTTATCACTGTCGTAGTGTAGTAGTGTGGCGTCGTCATTATCGTACTGTCGTGCTATCATTATCATATTGTCGCATCATCATTATCGTATTGTCGCTATCGTATTGTCACCTGCCGGTGCGCGTGTGTATAGCAAAATTTCCCCTACATGGGACAGTCTAAAAGTTAACATTAACTCTGATCCATAAATCCGTAAAAATTGTAGTCTCTGTGTTATTAACTGAATTTACTCTGCCTTTTTCATCACTGCTTTCTGATTTTTATTGTGTAGAGTGCAACGAGATTCTACCTTGATCTGGCAAGTACTTGTAATATATATAATTTTTAAGGGCTTCATTGATTATTTACCTTAAAACTTCAAATTTGAGTTATTTCTCACAAAAAAACTACTAGACAGAAGCAGAAGATATGGATATATTTTTAGGATTTGTATTAATATACTGTATACATACATAAGGCATTTCTGATATTTTTAAAGGCACTTTAACTGGTTGATGCACATTTTATAACGACGAAATAATATTCATTCAATGCACAGATTAGAGTGAAAATGACTTCATTTTGATGCATATTCAAACGCATAGAACTGACAAGTCTTGGAAAATGTCCCCAAGAATAAGCAAATTTTATTTTACTTTTATCAAATGCACGGACAATGTGTTATAAATACAATAAATTTCAAAATGTGGATTTCAGGGAGCTGTCCAAGAAATAAACAACTATTCTCTGCAAAATATTCTCTGTATGACATAAACTCTGCAATGGATGATACGTTGAATTCTGTCGAGTTAGAATATTAATAATATAAAAGTTTTTCTACGAGGATAAAATTTTACTCATACGGTTCATGTTTCTTTTCACTTTTACTTAATATTTGGAGTGTGGCTTTGAAATTACTTTAACAAATGGTACCCATAATCATTCTTAAAGTTTGGCTAGTTTTACAAATTGCTTATGTTCTCGACAATAAAAGATGAAATGGATATATTGCATATCTGTAAACGTAAATGTATTATATCAATAAATGTAAAACAACCGTCAGAAGCGCCAAAATACATCAGAATGGATGCAGGCAGTGAAAATAGTGTTGTAGCTAACATCTAACATAACAACAATAGCTTTATCAGACATTTGTAGATGTAAGTCATGCAATTTCCTTTAAGAATTATGGGCCGTGATTGTAGTCCGAGAATTCAACGGTCGATAAAACTTACGAGTACTATGTAGAGCAGTGTTGCGGGAGAGTTTATCACATTTCAGCTCTAGTTGTTTCCAGAAAACACTGTATCCGTGGACATTTTAAAATATGCAATTCAAGTATCTTATTTAAATTGGTATTCTAAAACAAATTTTATCAACTGCATAACTCCCTTTGGTGGACCCCACAGAGATGACGTAGTTGGCAGCATCCCGCGAAAATCAATACGAGGTTGGATCAGTTACAGCAAACATCAAAGCTTAAATAATCTACACGCAATTTTATTGTAAGTGAGTTATTGAGAGAGATAATTCTAGTTATTCAGATATTTCCTGAGGAATTTGAAAGGTAATTCTTTTTTCTTTTGTTTTCCAAGTCCATTTTCATTCATCATGATAAGCTACAGAAAAATCGATTCGACTCAGACAGGGAAACCATTCTTTACTGATGTAAATTCACCAAGAAAAAACGTAAGCCTAAAACGACCTAATATGAAAATTACTGTACGCATTTAGAAACAAACATATTTTCAAAGTTAACGCAAGTAGTATGTCCAGTTCGTGCAGTAATGGGATATAGGACTGTGTGAAAGAGGGTCGTAACTAATGTTAGAAGAACTTGTGGTCCAACCATTTTGCTTATATATTTGTTATCCTGTATGTAACTATTTCATGTATCTGTGAACTATGACATATTGTACAAATATGAACAAGAGAACATTTTTAACTTGGACTGTATGATCAGTTTGGTTGAAGGTGCTGGCCTAACTCGGCAGTAAAATTCAGGTATCTCTAGCACGAGGCTACAGTGCAGCCTCTCGGGAGCTAACACCTCTGGGTTGAGAAAATTGAGTTTGCTGCAGACAGGTATAGAGAAAAGCTGTTGCATAATTTTTAAAACTTAAAATCAAAACTTTGTATTTCTAGGACGGTATTAGCTCAATGGGTATATGCATAAAACTGCACAATTGTATTTATTGCGATTTATGTGAAGTCCCGTAGCGATTACGCATACAAAAATTGCGTTTTTAATACTGATCACTGCTTTTTACTGGCATTACTGTTTTAAATATTTGACTGCTTTCAGCCAGTGCAGTAATGTATTTTCCATTGGGAATGCAATAATTGCTAAATAATGGACTACACGAGTAAAAAGAGCGTACATGTATACAAATATTGAACTCCATGTGGAAAATACAGGACTGTAACTGCGAGTACAAAGCTATGTCATCTTGACAGTGTTGTTTAAATAAAAAAAGAATATTGTCAACACCGCTATTAGTAGATACTTGATTTGCATTCTTAATCTTACTACGCACGTTAAAAATTACATATTACTCAGTCATAACTTTCTTTTCTCATCT
>JAULCC010557694.1:0-10603 GCA_032358795.1 Nuttallia obscurata
AATTTCAGACATTTTCTTAAGTTAAATAAGCAGGAAATTCTTTAACATAGGTTTTTGATGCCTAACATGATGTTTCATGATAATCACTGTTTCTCATTTATTATTTGCTTTCTATTAAAAACAAAGACAGCTTCCCATACTCGAACAAGTATCTGGAAAACAACACAGAATACTCACGTAGCTACAAGAGCAATCTGAATGAAGTCAACCTCGTCAATTTTTAGAATCATCTTCTCCACACCGACAGCATACTGCTTCACATCTCGGACTTGTTTCCTCAACTAGAACACATAAAGTTTCATCAAAACTCCTATTTCCTTTTCATAAATGCAACTGAACACCAAATTTGGTTAAAAACTTCAGAAGTATCAAAAACATCTGCCAAAGTTTGTCAATATGAAAATAACATGAATGCAAGAGGTTTCAAGAAGAAACTACATTTTTTTTTGAATTTTTCACATAAAGCCACTGAAACCATGCTAAAAACGTCTACACCGTGAGTAACGGGGCAAGTTTTAAAGGTAAAATTACTAATTTTGATGGCTTAATGTAATTATTATCACAAGTATCACTTCCAATCATAGTGCATCCATGTTTCCTGAATGTATCTCAACATTTGTAACAGTTTTCAGATATTCAATATCTTGGGCCAAATCTGGAATGCAGTAGCTTTTAAATCTTTTTACTGTTCTACTTTACTACAGGCAGCTTCATTTAGCATATCAAAGCATTTTTTGTTATTTGTTTCCTATCCGGAGTATATGCTTTCTTTCCAACGACCATTAGAGTGTTATCCACAGTTGTAAATTTTTCAGATTTAAAATATACATCTCAAAATTTAGTTGTATCAGTACATTTAAATGAGATACCTTTTTGATTTACTGTCAAGCAAGTTTACAGTAAAATTAATACCACTGAACTAAAATCATTGGCATTATTGTTCTTCTAAAATAGTATTCTATTTAGCAAATTTTTATCTCAAAATTCAGAAGCTGTCAGGAGTCATTAACCCTTAACAAGCTAAATATTCACAACCTAATTATTAATATTTGAATTATGAATTTTCAAGACCATTGCCATTGACATTTTATCAGTAGAATCTTTTCTGTAGCAACAGTTAAGAGTCTGATCAAAATAATTGTTCTATGGTGTTTTTCATAAAGTTTTTTTTGAGGACCACTTGAACCTATTGGAGCAGTTTTCTACAAAGGTATAGCTTCTATCCCTGCCTTTGGCTTTAGTTTTCAAATTGCCTTTAAGTTAGAATCAGCAGAATATGGGTTAACAATGTAATTTTACTGAGATACCTTTCACAATAGTTCAATTATCTAAGCAGGTGTAAATAAGTTTCCTCCGTACAAATTTTCTCCATCTCTTGTAAGTTTCAAAGAGAGATAAATTCTTCAACCATTGCTGTACTTACCAGATATCTGCCGAAGTGTTTGCCAATGTTGGCCAGGACAAGTCCACTCAGTATGTCTATCAACTGAATCAAAATATAAGTCAAGATACATTGTATACAGTAAATTAGCTTCTCCTCCATCTTTCTTTCAGATTTCCAATTAAATTTTCATCAACATAATCACTGCTTACATTGCAAACAATTTTCAGGAAATTTCTTAGATAGAACAACAAATAAATTTCAGGAAACCTGGAAGAATCTTTTATTGAATTCTTGGCTGTAAAAGTCTTTAAATAACAGACCAGCAAAATGAGTTTTTTACAAGATTACATTTTCACTGCTGTTGGTTGTAACTTCAAATCCTTACCAAGATCTTATAAATTCTTACCAGGCTATCCTCAAAACATTTATGTGTCTGCACACTTGCAAACAAGCAATTTTTTATTGACAGCCCCATGGAGAAATTCATAATAATATTTCTGAAGAGAAAGTGGTAATCTAGAGAGAGCTGTTATGAGATAGATGTGCATAATTCAATGATATGAAACATGAAACTGATAAATGCTATTAAACCTAGCCTGGTGCTTATAAACATATGAGAATGTACTCAAGTATCTTGCCTGTTCGTAATCTTTATCAGTTTTAGTGTTTTTGTAGAAAAACCCTCAACTGATCAACTGAATTGGATGAAATTGAAAAAAAAGATAAATTTAGTACAAGAAAGTATATACACTAGGGACTGATATGGTTTAATCCCTGTAGCCAAAGTTTTAGAATTTTAGACACTCACCACAAAAAAGTAACTAATTCTTGAAGGTATCACCTTGGCAACAAATCCAACAATCCTCAACACAAATGGAGTCTACAAAAGAGATAGGTACACTGATTAATACTCTACACAGAATTATATATAAATCTAGAATCTAGTAAAACTGGACTTGGAACCCCCCAAACAAGAAGTGGACAGTCTACCATTGAGCTAACTGGGTTGTCCTCCAAGGCATATGTTTATCCTACAGTATATTGTGCATGTTTACAACTACTAGAATTTGTTATTTTCTTTATCCTTACTAATTATAAATTGAACAGTATCTATATATATTTTTGATATTGCTTTTTTTTTTATCAATTACAACATTTAAGATCTCTTTCAGTATAACGGTGATACTATAACTGGTTACATAGATGTCATTAGAGTATCCGGCTGTGATAACCAAGAGTGTTCTGTTTTAGGTCATTGGTAGGACACTTAGAATTCTTAAGCATACCTGGTATGATAAGACATAAACAAAAACAGATGAAAACCCACCTCATGGAATAGATCTCCTTGGTATGGTGATATGTCATTATCTGCCAGTGCAACACCTTCCATGGCTGAAATTAGTTTGAAGTAATAAAGATTACAACCATTTCTGCTACTTTAAATATATTATTCTTTTAATATCATTATTATTCATTTATTTTTAATAAAATTTCTTATATATTCTACCACATGTACAGCAAGGCTGGACGAGTATCCCTTATACCTACAATATCACATACACAGTTGTACCACTCCTTATTAGAATTCGACCCAAAATTCCGGGATATTGAACATTTGTAGAACATTCTAGAGGTGCAACTGTGAGTCATATATATTCAGCGCCAAATGTAACCATGCATTTTCTGTTGGAAAATATTCCGGCAGGTGCCCAAAAGTCTAAAGTCAAGCACACTACCACATTGCTATAAAGCATGCTTGTACAACAAGGTTATACCTACACTACAACAACTTCTTTTTATTGTTTTGGGTTTTTAAGTACTCTTTCAAGAAAATTTCTCTTTCATAATTTTGGTTATACACATGCTTGTGTGTTTCTTACCTGTGCTACCATTTACACATGTGAATGCTAACATTCCAACCTTGAAGACAAATCTAAGACAAGTGAATACAATAAACTGTCACAATGAAAATCACAAAGGATTTGGCTTTGCAAGATTCAAAGGCTTATAACTGTAAATCTTGCATACAATTACACACAGTTTAAATGCCATCATACAAGGTGAATAGTTACATGCTACTATTATATTTAATCATTTACACAAAAACAAAAAACTAGTTTTATTTTGTTGTTACCTGAAAAATGTTCATTTTAATTTTAAAAAAAATATGCAAACCACAGTTCTTGCATTAATACTGTAACAATACCAAAAGAAACTCTGTAAAATGAATCTGACATCCTTACAATGCTTGACAAATTTTGATTACCATTCAGTTGTTTAAAATGATTCATGAAATAAATGTTTATTCTATAATTAAGCATAAATTGTCTGCAAAAATATCAACATGATTGTGATAATAAATTTAATTACAGATCCAAAAACCCATCTTGCAACGAAAAATATAGGTTTGTGTCGTTATGATTAACCCCCAAGATATAATTACAAATGTGCAGGTTTTTGCCAAGCTTACAACTTCTAGACATTTCCTCTGGAAGATATGCTAGTAAAAAGCCTACACTCTTATTTTCTATTCGGGTCACCAAGTTTTATAATTAAGAATTTCTGCTATATTGAGTAAACTTAGTCTCTCTATATAACCCAAGGGTTGCATGGTTATATTTTTCTGGCAATATTTAGCATATATTATATCGAGTCTTAGCGAGAGGGTTCGCAGCATGCAGATAGATAAATGTTTCTCAATTAGAATTTATTCTTATTTCAGAGGTACATGTTGTAGAGTAAACAAATTTATTAATAATCAAATTTTTGTCATAACTGTTTATGTACATTTTCATATTAAATATTTATATCAATTGAGTTAGAAATATATGGGCAGAAAAACATCAACCGGCTAGGTAGCAAATCATCATGGGTGCCGAAACATCCATCATCACTTTGAACAATGATTGTATCTCTAGTAAAATTGAGGGATGCCGGAATTTCCGTGAAAAGCCAGTTCGGTAAATTAGATTTATATAGTAAGCCGATATGACGTTTGGTTAAAAAGGCAGTTACATACTAATTATAATTATGGTATAGTATATCACACCTCTTTTAATTGCTATTAAGGTTGAAATTACTTTCATTGTCGTTTTTCTTGACTACTGTGCTTCATTCTAATGGGTAGGGTATAAACTGGAAGGAGGAGGGCAAAACTTAAATGGCAATATACGAAACTTGCAAAAATAAAAAAAATTATCAGGCAGGGTTTTAAAGCAGCATACAGGATACACACACAATCATTAGTTGCAATCATGAGACGTGTGATATACTTTACCATACAATTACTATATAATTGCCATTTTACTGAAACGTCTGAACGAGTTACTATATAATCCAATTTACCGAAACGTCTGTAAATCAAATCGAGGAGGGATGCAACGGGAACGGCGTCTAATAGGGAAACTGCAATCATTCCTATCCACTGAACACGTGCGTTGGGCTTTTACTTACAAAATTTGATATCTTATAGTTACATACGAATTCTATTCGTTTTATTTAATGTTTATGCGGATTTCCATTAATTTTTTAAAAAAATGGACCAATGTTTACACTCGCGAAAACTAATGACGAGACGAGTTATGGGGAAGAAAATGGATGAGCACCTCTTTCCCATGAAGTCAATGGATTTGAAATTTCTGTTCGCATTGCTAGCCATTGTGGAACATCAGTTCTGAAGAGAGACAGTCGTAAAATAACACCAGCAGCGATGCACAACCCAAGCGGCACAGCGGAAGCCATAGCGCTCTTCTGTGTTTGGAGAAATTGATCTCACTGCGCTATTTTACGAGAGCCTGTCGTATGGGCCACAAACTGTTCACTTGTGTTATTTAAACATGATTTTTTTTTCAACTTTTAAACAAAAACTGTCGGTAAAACAGCGCGCTGGACTATTCCACTGCTTCTAAGTAGAAAATTTCAATGTAGTGCACGAATTTTAGATTTGGACTCTGAATATAGTTGCACGTAAAGTTGAAACGGAATATCTAAGTAAGAACAGGAATGTAGAATATTCTACATTCCTGGTAAGAAAAAGGGCCATAATTTGCATTAAATGCAGGACAGACTTATCCTACTTAATTATTTGCTTTGTTTTAATTACACACCAAACTTTAACCATAATTTCTAAGTAAAAAGGGCCATAATTTGCTTTTAAGATGCAGGACGGAGTTATCGAACTGAATTATTTACAGAGCGGTGACGGTTTGGAAATCTTGTATAATGATTATATGCAATATATCAACTATATTTACTGAGCTGTGGTGTAATACATAAAGTTGCATGTAAAACCTTTACAAGGATTTCTATATAAAACAAGGGCCGTAATTTACATTAAACGCAGGACAGCGTCATCCTACGTCAGTTCGTATGTAAAATTTCAGCGCAATATAGCACGGAATTATACAAGTATACTTGATATATATGATTCCGTGGAAATTATGTGGAATAGTTTGTCTGATAGTATTTGGCCACAGGCATTGACTAAAACAAGTCTTATATTCATCTAAGATTTCACAACCCTCGTGTGTGACAGCATTGTGTAGTAGTAATGATCATCTGTGGTTAGTTAACTGTATATTAAGTGACAAGGTGTATGCAATCAATTAGTGTAAAAAAAAGCATTAACAAATCGGTTAATGCCATGATCGTGTACCTACTCATGTCCCACGTACGATATTCTCTTTCCTGCTTATTGGGTGTGACAACAGATAACCCCACTGATACCCATTTAAAGATCATCGATCAGGTCGTATTCTTTGGTTGTACTTTATATCAAATAATCTGAGATATGTTGGAGATGACCGAGAGGGGACGATTTACTCACCAAAATATTGATAGTGTGGTGATACCACAAATACGGCCCCACAAATATTAACTTTTCGGTTATCTCCCTTTTATAAACAAAATCAAATGCTTATCTCATACGACATAAACACTATTACTGCAAGCAAAGCCCTTAACCGAATTATTTTGACATATCTTACAAACTATAGACTTTGCACCCGATAGCTAGTAGACGTCCTTCACACTATCACTAGCGAGTGAGATAATTTACCTAATTCGGTGTGAATTGTTCAAAAATCAAAATGTGTTAGCTGTGTCTTGGGAGGATTACTTTGATAAGAAGATGTAAGTAAAAATAAAAGTTTAATATCAAACATGCGTTTTATTTTAATATTCTGATTGTTATAAAGTCGATATGGATTAGTCAAAGCCTCTGAAAGGTCAAAAACAAAATACATAATATGATCTATATTAAAGGTTGTCAATCATGTTTGCAAAATTTGGAAATTTTGTCCAAAAGATGGAGAAAGTATATTCATTCTACAACAGACATTATGTATCTGTTGACTGAGATAGAAAAGGTAGAAAAAGTAAATGTTAATTTTGCTAACAGCGATATTCCTGTCTAATTTTAGTATTTTAGTATGTGATTGTACATGTTGATCTTTTGATTTTCAAAGTGTCACCCTTTTGGTCATAGACAGCAAGATACCTTTTTTTCTTGCCGATCAGCTTCTAACTCTGGGTGGACCAGGCATTTTGTTTGAATACCCATTAACCAGAATGCAACATAATCTTTTTTCGGACATTTCTTATTATTTTGTTGTGAAATTTAAAATAGCTTTCTTGGTTGTGTAACCAAGTTAGAAAACCCCATATTATAAGTAACGGTGTAAAACAACTATTTCACAGTAGTTTCTTTTGGGCGTTAATGCACTATATATCTTTAAATTAGTTCTTGTTAAAATTTATACTTACTTTCCAACAATTGTGACTAAGAAAAAGTATGATTGACCAGCTTTAAGACAAAAAAATGAAGCATATAATTCCCCAGTCAGTTTAAATTGAGTGAAACTTTGCACTGGCAGGAACGTGCCTATACCTACCTGCTGAAGATGTTTGTTGGCATTTGTAAGGTGCAGCCAAGTTCGATAACCAGCAAATTCAACCAAACCACTTTTGGATTATGCCTTTGAAATATGTAAGAAGTGTGGTCTTTGAAATATACATTTAAAAAAAAGTTTAAACTTAATTGATCTTACAGCTATTGTTTCTCAACTTATATTAATCCCCTCATTGGTGAGGAAGGTGGCTCTTTTAAGCCGTCTTAATTATGGGAGGAAAATAGAGTTCCCTGAGGAAGCCTACATGTTTGGACAGGTATCCACTACCAAACCTTCTCAGGACTCAAACGAGGGTTGGCTTTATGAGATCCAGACTGTGTAAAAAGTGTGAGATCTTTGAAATATGTAAGAAGTATGGTCTTTGTAACATGTTAGAAGTGTGATATTTAAAATATGTTAGGAGTTAGATCTTTAAACATGTTAGAAGTGTGATCTTTGAGTCATATAAGAAGTGTGATCTTTGAAACATGCAAGAAGTGTGATCTTTGAAATGTGTAAGAAATGTTATCTTTGAAACATGTAAGATGTGTGATCTTTTAAACATGTAATGAGTGTGATCTCTGAAATATGTAAGAAGTATGATCTTTGAAAAATGTAAGTAGTGTGATCTTTTAAACATGTAAGAAGTATGATCTTTGAAACATGTAAGATGTATGAGCTTTCAATATATAAAATGTATGATCTTTGAAACATGTAAGAAGTATGAACTTTCAATATATAAAATGTATGATGTTTGAAACATGCAAGATGTGTGAACTTTGAAATATATTAGAAGTGTGAACTTTGAAACATGTTAGAAGTGTGATCTTTGAGACATGTTGGAAGTGTGATGTTTGAGATATGTAAGAAGTGTGATCTTTGAAACAGGTAAGAAGTTTGATCTTTGAATCATGTAAGATGTGTGATCTTTGAAATTTGTAAGATTTGTGATCTTTGAAATATTTAAGATGTGTGATTTTTCTTTTACATATGTAAGAAGTACTATCTTTGAAACAGGTAAGAAGAGTTATGTATGAATTATATATAAAACGTGTGATCTTTTAAATTTATAAGATATGTGATCTTTAAAATATTTAAGATGTGTGATTTTTAGAATATGTAAGACGTGTTATCTTTTAAATATGTAAGATGTATGATCCTTTAGATATGTAAGATATGTGATCTTTGAAATATTTAAGATGTGTGATTTTTCAAATATGTAAGATGTGTGATCCTTTAAACATGTAAGATGTGTGATTGTTAAACATGTATGAATTTTGATCCTTTAAATATGTAAGATGTGTGATCTTTAAAACATGTAAGATGTGTGATCCTTCAAACATGTAAGATGTGTGATCTTTAAACATGTATGATGTATGATCCTTTAAACATGTAAGATGTGTGATCCTTTAAACATGTATGATGTGTGATCTTTAAAATATGTAAGATGTGTGATCCTTTAAACATGTAAGATGTGTGATCCTTTAAACATGTATGATGTGTGATCCTTTAAACATGTAAGATGTGTGATCCTTTAAACATGTAAGATGTGTGATCCTTTAAATATGTATGATGTGTGATCCTTTAAACATGTAAGATGTGTGATCCTTTAAACATGTTAGATGTGTGATCTTTAAAATATGTAAGATGTGTGATCCTTTAAATATGTAAGATGTGTGATCCTTTAAACATGTATGATGTGTGATCCTTTAAACATGTAAGATGTGTGATCCTTTAAACATGTAAGATGTGTGCTCTTTAAAATATGTAAGATGTGTGATCCTTTAAACATGTTAGATGTGTGATCTTTAAAATATGTAAGATGTGTGATGTTAAAAATATGCAAGATGTGTGATATTTTAATTATGTAAGATGTGTGACCTTTGAAATATTTGAAATGTGTGATCTTTTAAATATGTAAGTTATGTGATCTTTTAAATATGTTAGATGTGTGATCATTAAATATGTAAAATGTGTGGTCTTTAAATATGTAAGATGTGTGATCTTTTAAATATGTAACATGTGTGATCTATGAAATTTGCAAGAAGTTTGATCTTGAAATATGTAATCTTGAAGAATGGTCAATTTCACATGTGTGGTTTCTGTCAAGACATCACATTTTATACTTATTATATACAAACAAGTTAGGAATTTCCTTCTTTCTGTGTTGTTGAAATTTTTACACAATGTGTTACTCTACTTAGTTTAAAAACTTTTCACTTTGTGCCATTCTACGAACATCACCTTGTGATTTGCATTTAATTACAGTTAGATTGTACATCTTAAAAGTTTTTATCTATTATACTGAGTTAGAAGAATCAGAACACTGCTTTTCATTTCCCTGTCAATATAAATGATGGTTTAGTTTTAAGGATAACATAATAGGGAAAAATATCAGTATACCGGTATATAAAAGTTACGGCGTTTATCCCTGTACAAGTTACAATGCTAGAAACATATACCCTTGACTTGGCCAACATTTGTAGCCAGGCAGTAATTCTACTTGAACCACAATATCTGATGATCTGCACATTTAGCCTATGGAAAAAACAGATTACTGGACTTTGTAGCTAAAAAGTGCAAGATCTATTGGAAATGTAACTCCATCATTCTTTAAAACACAAGACTTTGGACTAAACAGCTTAAAATAGTCGCATCATGATCAAATTCCACATATTACATAATTTTCAAGTGTACATACATGTACAAACAGACAGGAAGTTTTCTTTATGTTAATTATTTAAATTATTATAGAATTACAAATTAGTAACAATTTTTTTTGTGTTTAATTCAGGGCTTTCAATAATTTCCTTTTTAGTATAAAGAGAAATATTTGTGAGAAAAAAATAAACCCCCAAATACTTTGGAATTTTGACACATTATTTCCTTGTTTAAAACTTTTACACAGACTTGGCTTAATGGTTGACTGAGTTTTTTATTAGCCTTAAAGCTTGTAAACTTTTCACAGTTAAACTTACATATATAAGGAAGCAATTGGGGAATATATGGGGAGTCATAATAACAGTAACTTTGTTTAAAGTATAACCTCTGGGACAAGGTAGGCCTAGCTAATGGTCCAGGAACAAAATTTGTTTGTTTATTAGGAATTTTACATCGTTTTAACAGTATTTCAGTCATATCCGGACGTCCAGCTCATTACAGGTGGAGAAAGACTCCTGTGCACTATTTCAGGCACAGAATGCACCCGGGTTGAACCACAGACCTACTGCAAGCCAGCTGAAAGGCTTCCTCATTTGAAAAATCCGAAGTGCCCAGACAGGGATTCGAACCCACAGCGGTGAGGGGCTGAGAGATTGCAAGTCAACGACTA
>JAULCC010557805.1:0-10602 GCA_032358795.1 Nuttallia obscurata
TATTTATCACATGGCCCGCCTTGTATTCTATTCAATATACCCATGTCATATTCTGTTATAGTACACGTGTTACCTATCATAAACCGAATCACAAGAATTTCTAAGTACTACAGTACACTGAAATAAATTGGGACAACAATTTTCCATTGTTTGTTTGTCGTGTGATAAAAATAATCTTACACTCGTATCGGAAACTGTTATTACTCGTTGAAGAAATGTTTATATATTAAATAAAAACTCATGTAAGATCCTATATATAGTATCAGGAGAAAGTTTGAACAGCAAATATTTAAGTGTTATCGATGTGATAAACCCATGTCATTTCAGCCACCGTGTCAAGCACATGTCATCTTTCGATTTATTGGCTAATTAGGCGAACAAACTATTATACTTTATGCAAAGAAAACTGTTTTCCGCTTATCTTGTTTATTTACGTCACTTTCTGCCAACTAGGGCTAATGGACGTCCCTGAGAGAGGACGTGTATACAGATAATTCTTCTGTAGAACTCTCTGGTTCTTTTAAGTGTTAAGCACTTATACACGTGGGTGCTGAACCCCGACCTGTCAATTTATCCTGATACCGACTAACAATTCGTAATGCTCACGTTGCTTATGGAGATCGAACTATCTCCAAAATATACAGTGATATGGACATTGACTTTCAAATACGTGTATATACATTGCAAGTATAATTTATTTAACCTGTCGTGAAGAAAAGATTTATTATGACCGAAAATTGAAATAAATAGAGGATCTTACATGAGTGTTCATTCCAAGTGTTCGCCAAGGCTCGTGCCATATGTTTAAGTCAACTCGTTTCATAAACATGATATTCAATAAACACGAATATAAGATTCTATTTATCACATAAAAAGGAATTTTAAGAAATTTGCACAAAAATGCACACTGAGCGCATTTTATCAACCATTTTCAAGTTTGATTTATGTAACTAGTTACATATGATATTTATGTCACTGCTTTATGTCACTCCCAGGAGCCAGTTTATGTGATAAAACAGTATATTTTTATCATGCAATATTTCATACGCTATCAAATTATTTCGAGTCATCTTGTACATTATACCAATATCCCGAATGTTTTTCAATACCAGTATCAAGTCTAAAATAGAAACTTTACATAGGTATATAATGAATATTGTCGTTGATTTCAGCGTAAATACGGAAAACACCCATCTATAAATATGTGAAAATACAGTTATACGAGTATGTTTTATCCATGAACGTTTCCGCACATTTTTTAAATATCAAAACGGATTTACAATCTGTTTGAATTCGAAGCTGAAATGCTGAAAACGTTTTCAATATATATTTTTCTACCCACTTTACGATGTTGATAATAATAATTATAAAGATAGATTCACATGTAAATTGAATTAAAATTATTTTTTAGAACATCGGCAAAAAATTGCTTCCACAAACTTTCGAAACCCCGTATTAAAAAGACCATAAACAAAAGGATTTGCCGCACTGTTTATCAGATAAGATCTCGTGCAAAATTGAATAAAGTTAGTAAAATCTTCGTTGCCATCATTGTTTTTGGACAATGTTCTAGTAATATTCATAACAAGGTACGGAAGAAAACTCACAACGAAAATCAATGTGATGATGAAAAGCATGAGCGTTTGTTTGATGGTCACCACGGAGATTGTAAAAGTATCTGTTTTATCGATTTTCGCTTCTTTCAGTTGTAGTCGGTCTTTTGTTTCTATATCTCCAGAGTCGAAATGCACATTGGCTTGTTGCATCCTCTTGTTGTGTTCAAGTTGATAATTTCCAATTGCATAAGAAGGTTCACTACATTCATTCTTGTCTTTATTCCTCTGAGTATTGCTGCCGATGTAACTTTGTGAATCCAACACAACATCTTCCAAATCTTCCAAGTGAGCTGTGTCACTCGTTTTACCAATGTCCGACTCTTTCTTGTTGCATTCTATTACATGCGTCGATTCTCCGCCCTCGTCCACAATATCAAATGTTTGTCTTTGGTCAGTATCTGCATTGCATTGATCACATTTATCATTGTTTTTGTCTTGATCGCATGTATGATTATTCTTACCACTGTCAACTACAGATTTACGGGTGCTATCCGAAGTAACATTTGGGCTCTGAGGACCCCTGAATAGCGTATTCTTTCTTCTATAGTATCTCATAATTTGTACCCCCATTTTGCCATAGAGAACGAAGAGTGTCAGTGATGCAGTAATAAAGATAAAGAAATGAAACACGTTGACAGCTAGATTTAAAAGCTTCCTAGAGGGTTTCTTCGATGTGTTGCAGTCATACCCGACTACCGTTAGGGTGGAATTGACCCTGATGTTGATAGTCACCGGCTCGTGTGTCCAAAGAATGGGTGTCGATATGAGAAAAGCGCCAACAATGGCTATGAAGATGGAGATGTTGGCATGCCGTAGAGAAAACTGACTTGCGAGAGGTTTACACACTGCCCGAAACCTGAATGATGCAATGGCGAGCAATGTAATTCCTGATGCTGTTGCAGATGTGTGGTTTACGAAAACGTTCAATTTACACAAAGCTGGGCTGGTGAATTTATACGAGAGGCACAAATCCACGACATTTTTAGGCATCAATGCACAAATAAAAGTATCAATTAGAGCTAACGCGACAATTAGCCGAGTTGTAGGGGTCACTCTGTCCCTTCTGCCGTAAAAACCACAAACAAGAATGTTTCCGACCAAGCCTGTTATCATCATAACAACTACGTACAAACTCACAGGAATTAATTCAACAACTTTATCTATGCTAAGTTCATCCAGCACTTCGTTATCCTCGGGTGAATGGTTCATTGTGACCGTTTAAATATCTTTTAATACAGTTAGTTCTACTGTTTTCTTTTTTGTCTCAGTCAGCCAAATGACACACATGTAAACGGCCTTTGTTTAACAACAGGTTGTCTGATGCATCCACCAAAGTTTGATGTTATTCAATGTTTTGACAACTGATGTAAACTACATTATTTCTTCACAGACAGTATTTTCAGCCAAATAAAACCAGTTCCATATGACTGAGTCAAATAAAGCCAGTCCGAAAGTAGCCGGACCTTATAAATATAGACCGAAAGGGCATACAACATTTATGTCCCATTGTGTTTTACATCGTGTGTTTCCGATAATCATTCAACAAATAACAAGATGTTCATAAAGTTTAGTCACTTTTTACTATAACTTCCATGTACGGCTTCGATGAATTAAAAGTCCCATGCCATAAATAACTTCAGAAAGTCCACGTAAAACAAACTAGTGACAATTACTGGCCTAACTCTATACCAAATGAAGTGTTCTGCTTTTTATTTGGTGATATTCGGTTGTTGTATCGCCTTTTTTGTATTTTCGGCTCTCCTTATTCCTTTGTGTTAACCGAAGAAATTACGATCTAAATCAAAATTAACTGGCGTCTGTGCGTCTCGATACCTTATCTTTGAGAAAATAGAGTCGAGAGGATAATCGAAATAGTCTTTCGTTAACGTTACGTTCGTTAAAAAACAACAAAGGTTAAAGAAATTCTTAATTCTGTCGAAACAAATCAGAGCTCACTCATATACAATCGTCGGTTGCCCAGCTATACAGTACATGCTCAAATGCGGATGATATCACTTGCATGGTGGTACAAATTGATCAAATCAAATCAAATCACTAGACGCGTTCGAGCTGCGGAATCTGAACAAAACCTCAGACTACGGTGAAAATAAAATCAGAAATAAACACATAAATCTCTTGATTACAAATAGTGGATGAAATTTCAAATAGTAAGCTACACGTAATCAGTGATAGTTTTTTTAAGAATAAATTATGTATGCAGGTACTAAATAACGCGATTTTAACACGTTGTGGGCTCTGTTATGGCTTAACGTATGTGTTGTCGTTCGTATTTTAGATAATTGAATTAGGTCAATCGTATGGTGTTTATTCGTGTGTGTTTTTTTAACTCAAATACTCGGAAAATTACCGGATTTGGTCTATAACATCCTTTGGTCAACATTTCTTACTTTTGTCCATAAAGTGCCACTACGCTGTACTAAATAGTTGCCAGATCTATAAAAAGAGAAGTATTTTCACGTTTTTTCTTATGAACCGCTGAAAGGATCTTTACAAAGCTTGGTCTCTCATTGCAAACCTTACTCCGTATTGTTAAAATGTTTCTGCGTTCCGCGGCACATCCTCGAAATCAATGAGAATAAAAATAGAAACCCCCTTAAAACGACTTCTCTTTATAGCCTCTTGAAGGAGTCTTATCAGATTTTGGTCTTTATACGTATAGCACCCTTGTATTGACCTTTCTCAGTGTTGTTAAAATGGTTCCGCAATGTTGCACAGCATAGCCGTAAGCTCTAAAAATAAGGAAAAATGTTATAACGGGTCTTGGTATGAACTCAGAAAACGAATTTGACCAAATTTGGTGTGTAGCATCCTTGGATTGACCTTTTTAAGGTTTGTTCAAATGGTTCCACTCTATCGCACAACATGGCCATTGGAGCTAAGAAAATAAAAGAAAAGTTATAACGACTTATTCATATGAACAGTTCGAAAGAATTTGACCGAATTTGGTCCGTATCTGCTTTGCGTCGACGTTTTTTTAGTTTTTGTTCCAATTGATTCTTTCCTCACTATAAAACATCGCTATCAAAGCTAAAAAAAGAGAAAAAATTCGTTGCTCTACTAGTCTACATCATTAATAAAGTGCCATATAACCTGTACAGTGTTGCAGTGCCGTAAAACCCAACTGTTTTTCTTCCTAATTGTTTATATTTTTAATATGAATATATTGGTGAATAACAGATTTTACCTTGTAGTGTATGTGTACATTGTAGTTTTTCATTGGTATGGTTAATTCAAATCAAAAGAGTAAGTTTTGCTAAAGATGTTATTATGAAATTTTATTGCTTTACTATTGACCCGGCTGTTCTGGGTAATGTGTCTATATATTAACCCTTTTTTATTGCTCTGCATTTTTAACATCAATCTTACTATGTGTGCAAGTCCATCGAACTGTTTTTCTGGAAAAAACTAAAATTTTTTTGTTTACTTGTTATGTTTGTTTTGCTTTCGTTTTCACCATTCTGTGTGGACCAATATGATACATTCTTTCAACTATCAGATCTGTGTATTAAATGTTTGAACAGCTGCACAATGCAAAAACTGAGGTTATTTGCGACTGGTACAAGTCCACGACGGTGTACTTGTAAACAGTAAAGAGGATTTAGATAACGGTGGTTATTTATGACATATGTGTAGGACTTTCGTAGCTTTATGGTTAGAGTCATTTACTTTATAGCACATGGCTCTATACAGCTAAGGGTTTGGGGATTCGAATCTCGGCTTGTATCACACAAACTTCCATACTATGAAGCTATCCGTCTAGCTGTCGATAGACCAGTGGTTCTACCCCAGTGACACTTGGGCCTGCTACCACCCAGAATATTTTTTTTTGCGAGATGCGTAATTGTGCTTTTTAGTGTATATCTGGTGATTTGTTTTACTCTTTAAAGTTATGCCCTGAGACTAAAACATAATAGCATTCTCTTAATTTTTACCAATTTTATAGGCAATTTCACTCAATTAAATGACAAAAAATGGGAAAACAAGTACAGATTGCAAACAAGTACAGATTGCCGTCGTATTTTGTCACACTTGTATCATATAAGATACAAAAAATAATTCCTGATTCATATAAAGTCTACGTTACGGCATTTAACAGATGCAAAGTCTTAATAACTCTATCAATGTCAATATCTTTTATCTATAGATCTGTAGTTGTGGAGTACTCCCAGGGTCGAGAGCCTCTCGCCGGTCATTGTTGATCGCAGTTAGGATTGGATCGGCCGTATCAAATTGAACGATCGTTCATATGTGACAGACGTGGCAGGCATGGTGATAGTCTAGAATGGGTCTGGTACACGCAGGAATTTGCTTCCTCCGATGTTCTGTTGAGCGTCGCAACCACCGTTGAATGCTTCTTATCCTGCAATTGCCATCTTATACGCCCCCTCCTCACTTCGTCACGGAATTCTTGTCGAATGTTTGTAAGGTGGTGTGATTGCTCATACAAGGGGAAGAAACCCCTTCACTTACCAACAACCCAATCAAACGCCTGGGAAAATGGTATGACTCTTCACTATCAGACAAGGCTGGTCAAGAAAAACTCCAGAGGCGGCTGGAAGAAGGATTGAGATGCATAGACAAATCCGACCTTTCAAGGAAGTTCAAGGCCTGGATAATTCAGCATGGTCTCCTGCCAAGGATGATTTGGCCACTCGTGGTGAATGATATTCCCATCAGCTTTGTTGGGATGCTAGAGCAGTCAGCAGTTAGCAAACACCTTAGAAGATGGCTTGGCCTCCCTTCATCATTTACAACTTTGGCCTATACAGCAAGTCATCCAAGCTACAGCTGCCAATCAGCTCTCTTACAGAAGAGTTTAAAGTTGTAAAGACTAAACTGCTTCTTACTCTCCGAGACTCAGCCGATGAGAAGATCAGTGGAGCTGACATACAAGTCAGAACAGGAAGGAAGTTGTCAGTGAGTCAGGTAGTTGAACAGGCAGAAAAGAACATGATACACCAAAGCATAGTCGGAACAACAAACAGAGAAAGAGAAGGCCATGGTCATCGCCAAACATGGGAAACCTCAAACACAACACTGAGAAGAGACATGGTTCTGGCATAAGTAAGACAGGTAGAAAATCCGAAAAGAAAATTTAAAACAGTCCAACTGGGTCAGCAATGCAACTGGACCAAATGGAACCTGCCCGACCGACATATCAGCTGGCAAGAAATTTGGAATTATGCGCCAGTGTGTCTGAGCTTCCTCCTCCGCGTCGTGTACGGCATGCTGCCCCACCTACAAACCTGCATCATTGTTAGTTGTCTGAGGACCCCACATGCCCATTGTGGAGAAGCATTTGTACTCTGCGCCACACACGGTGTCTTCATGTCCAACAGCACTCTCATAACGATGTTATAGATGGCGACACGACAAAGTCCTATGGGAAATGACGGACACCCTCTAAAGAAAGATCAGGAAAAAGCGAGTCACAGCAAGCCATACCCTAACCTCACCAACTTTGTGAATGAAGGGGAGACAAAAGCGCAACAACCTCTCCGCCCTGATATTGCCATCTGGTCAATGTGTCCCGAGAGATTATGGTCCAGCTGACTGTGCCTTGGGAAGCGAGAATAATAGAAGAGGACGTATGAAGGCAAAACAAAAAGCCAAGTTTTATGACCTTGCATGGAAATGCAGGGGGAAATCCTTGAAGACATAAACTTCCCAGTTGAGGTAGGATGCAGAGGGTTTCCAGCCCAGTCCGTGTGGGAGCTCTAGAAGTACAAGGCCATGGAAGAAAGAGAGGATATTACCTAAGTGTTTCTTCAATATCATTTTTATGAAACGAGTTGACTAAATAACATATGACACGGGCCTTTGCGAGTGTCATATGATTTTTGTCAACAGGTTTCATAAAAATAATATTGAAAAGACACGAATGTAATATCCTATTTATCACATAAAGAGGAATTTAAAAAAAAATGTGCAACTATATACACTAGACAAAACGTCCCCAGTATATGTATCTGCCGTTTAAAGCGGGAATTAGAACGCGTCGTCATAACAACACCATGACGACAATGACGTCATATGCAACTTCATTAGAGGGTACCTCTTTAGGCCATTGAGCGTGTTTATCAACCGGTTTCAAGTTATATTTATGTAACTTGTTTTCATGACGTCACATACATTTGCATATAATATCTACAACTTGGCAATATGTGCACGCTTATGATAAAGTCTATATGACATATCACAATGCAAAAATGTACATTGAGGTGAAGCTGATTGTACACATCTGTGTAATCCTAATATTTCAAAGTAAGAAATTGTTTTTTCTTTAACTTTGCACCTTTTGGAAAGCCGATACCCAAATGGAAAAGGCAACAGGGAAAGAAAAACAACAACAACAACAACAACAATAAAACGGGGCTCCCAACGTGCATTTTTTCTTTTCTTTCGATTTATGTAAATATTAAATTAAATTATTTAACTCTGTATATATGCATGTTATGATACATATTGGTTGTTTCTGGTGTAACTGTATCTGTTGTAACTATGTATGAAGAACGAGCAAATAAATGAAATAAATAAAAAAAAAGACTGTTATGAAAGCCTTCGGCAGGTCTGCCGAGAGAACGTTCAGTTGGTTCTGGCCAACACGCTTGGAGAAGGCATTGAATCCAACATAGACGGGTAGTTATATCATGATTGATATCCTGCATGCATAGAAGAAGAGCTGCCATCTGCATATATACGAGTAAGACTGCGTAGATCTACATGTATAACGATCAAGAAACGAAAATCTAGATTGGGCCGTGACGAGTCAAAGACTCCAAAACCGGCTAGCAGGAGAGGTAACTAAAGAGTAGTTTACCTGATTTATAACCGGTAGACACCTGAATCTACGGCCCTCAAAACTCCCAAGGAGGAAGACTAGTTTATGACCCGTTAATATTAAGGCTACAGTGACCTTGGACACTAAGACAATTGAAATCGTTTTCATGATCGAAAAATACCTAAGATAATTAACATGACAGAAACGCTGCGAAAGAATCAAGCATTTTAAGTATATTACATCCTTATCAATAGTGAAAGGTTTTAAAGAATTCAGTGTAAATTATGGCTACATGTAACGACCACAACTGGGACAACAAAGTGTTCTTTTCAAAACTATTGATATATTGGTCGAAACTAGGACAACTGTCAGTGACCAAATTACATGCAATGCTAGTATAAAGCTGACCAGATGGTCAACTGATTGATAAAATGGGCAGAATTTGAAAAGTTGAAATGACCAGATTATCATAATTGGCCAGAGTAAGAAAACATGATAGGGTCAAGCATGGATGTAAAACACAAAACTATGTCAGATGTAATGAACATATTATCTTCAATAGCCAGCCTAAGTACAGCATAACAAGGAGTCATAGTTAGGATGAGGTGGCCAAAATAAGGAAACTAGTAAATTTGAGTTTGCCATCAACGGCAAGTTAAAGAAGACATGATTAGATGGTCCAGCATGTGCTTTAAAACAGCAAGAACATGGCTAGTTGAAATAAAACAAATTGGCTCCCTCGGTCAGCACAAGGACAACGACAAGAATTATCAACTTTTAACAGGGGTTAAGTGATGTTACCACATTAAAGACATCTAACACGTTTACCAACTTACTCATGTTTAAATGACCTAACTAGGTTTTGTTTTGTTGTAAAAACATGTGATTTGTAAAACCCAATATATATTCACGTGATCAAGGGTCAATTTGCTGATGTAATGTTTAGAAACTAGATTACTTGTAAAGACTATGTTATATAGTTTAACCCTTTCCCCGCCATATTTTGCAAACAGTTTAAATTCAGACGAAACACCAAGTAATTCGGCGTCTCATCAGGATCAAAACTGTTTCACGTCCTGATTTTGTTTTTAAACAGAAATGCAAGCAATATCCACTTTGAGCATTCAGACAGACGACACTATATGTGCAGACGAAAAGTATAGGCGCCGAAAGGGTTAAACGAATTTATTTAGCTTGATTGTTTGGAAAGCCATAACTTATAAAAACACTTTCTTGAGTCGAATTTCTGAGTAAACCCAATACTTGCTAAATAACAGAGCTCATGAAAAAGTCCACAATCAAGGCTCGAATAGACAGCCTCCTGAACTCAAGCCGGACACAACTTCCTCTATACCATTGTACCACTACAGTGATTTCTGAACACATGTCATATTGTTAACTGTATCACTACAGTGATATCTGAACACATGTCATATTGCTTACTGTATCACTACAGTGATATCTGAACACATGTCATTCCTCTATACCACTGAATCACTACAGTGAAATCTGAACACATATCCTTCCTCTGTACCACTGTATCACTACAGTGATATCTGAACACATGCCATTCCTCTTTACCACTGAATCACTACAGTGATATCTGAACACATGTCATTCCTCTATACCACTGTATCACTACAGTGATATCTGAACACATGTCATATTGTTAACTGTATCACTACAGTGATATATGAACACATGTCATATTATTTACTGTACCACAAAAGTGATATCTGAACACATGTCATTCTTCTATACCACTGAATCACTACAGTGATATCTGAACACATATCATTCCTCTGTACCACTGTATCACTTCAGTGATATCTGAACACATGTCATATTGTTAACTGTATCACTACAGTGATATCTGAACACATGTCATTCCTCTATACCACTGAATCACTACAGTGATATCTGAACACATGTCATATTGTTAACTGTATCACTACAGTGATATCTGAACACATGTCATATTGTTAACTGTATCACTACAGTGATATATGAACACATGTCATATTATTTACTGTCCCACAAAAGTGATATCTGAACACATGTCATTCCTCTATACCACTGAATCACTACAGTGATATCTGAACACATATCATTCCTCTGTACCACTGTATCACTACAGTGATATCTGAACACATGTCATTCCTCCATTCCACTGTATCACTACAG
>JAULCC010557916.1:0-10601 GCA_032358795.1 Nuttallia obscurata
AGTAAAATACGGCTAATTCGAGACTGCAGTGATGACGAAACCTTCGACCTTACCTATTCAATAAATAGAAGTGAAACATACAAAGCGCTGTATGCATTGCCAACCAAAAACAGCGCATTGCGCGTCTTTAACGGTTAGTATGAAGTATGCGTGTCAAAGTGTGATCGTAATTATTGTAACGGACTCACGCTAAAATCACAAACATGCTGAAGGACTGTGTTATAGATAAACATTTCTATTGACGTTAAGTAGGGAACTATTTTTCGTGACTTCGTAGTTTAGAATGCTCTACTTTTTTTTCAATATAAAATGACTTTTTCCGTCTTACAACACTTTAAATTTCTCTTTCACTGCCTTCCAATTCTGTACAACCCTGCTGGGACATTTTGCAGCCTTTAATGTATCAAAGGTTCTATAGAAATATATAGATATATTTACTTAATTGTGCAAAATAGTTATGCTAAAATCGCCAAATGATAAAGTTAAACAAATTTAATAACTAAACATTTTTTATTGTTGTTTTTCATTGCTTAGATTCGACAATCAACATAAATAATAGTCACAACTCAAATCGAAAGTGACACCACAATATTGCTTGATATGCTGGATGATTCTCTGTTATCCGCTGGTGATATTGCTTTAGATATTTTAATATAGACTCTAAAACATTGCAGTAAGCACATAGAGAATGATATAAAGCTGGATTGCTAAATAAAAAGGAGCAGACTGTATGCCAAAGCAGTTTGGTTTTGATATCACATATGTCGTGTTTATAAGGTTGTAGAAATCTACTTGATGCTTTTCTCAAACAGCAATAGTTTTTCTATTTCATCTAAGTTCTCTGTATGTCTCCAACCTTGAATCTGGGATAACCCGAACTCTTCAAAAACGCTTTTTAGCGCCGATGTGCTGAATGTTGGTTCGACGCAAACCAATAGGCATATGACACCCTGTGTTTTTTCGCGAAAATAGTCTAGGTGGGACTTCAGGTGTCTCGAAAGACTTGAATCATCTGTGCCATAGACATCAAGCACGCAGCAAAATGATGGTGATTTTACTTTTATTACAGTAGATATTGTTAATAACCCTTTTGCTGAATTGTCATCTACAACAACATCAGAAAGGAAGGCGGAAATGTCTCTCCTCGGCCAGAAGATAGGAACGTTTGATGACAGCAGTTTAAACGGAACCCAGTTGACAATAATACGGTCTTTTGGAAACAGATATTTCTTGTGTAGTTCTGATGTCATTAGATTTTCTAGGATACTTTTTGTAACTGGAACAATAGTGTTACCACAAACACTTTTGACTTCAGGTTGACACACTTCATGGGCGTTGAAATCATATCTTTTCACCAACTGAAATTAAGTTGAAATATAGTCATCACAATATAAATGCATTATTCGAAATGTTAAGTAAATGAATATGGATATCAACTATTCATCCAGACATATTTGCATTATTCGGCATATTACATACGAAGTCTAGCTGAGCTTGTGCTTTTCTGTTATTTTGTGGTGTAATACCAGAGATGGCAGTAAACCCAAGTCGCGTATGCATATGGAATTGTCCAACAGTGATAGTAACAGCAGATTGCAAATTTTAAATAAACATGCAAAAAAGAAAATAATGCACTTGATAATTCACAAAGTTGGCCTTTAACACCAGGCAGAGTAGACTAACCGAAGTGAACTAGCTCAGAATTGCATAATTCAAATGAAAGCTGTACAGAAAAAGTACCATCAACCTGTCACACCCAAATCACAGAAAGGGGAATTCTCTTTACTAGCTCAGACATTAAGATGGTCACGAAGCTTGGTTCATAACTGGAGTATACAGTTATACATTAATATAGAAAAGTAACATAAACATATTGTCTACAACAAAAAAAACAACACTTCAAACATTGCATAAGAAGGATCGGATTGATCTCGGCTTTAAAACGGATCCAAAAGTTGAACCTGATTTTAGAAAGATGAGTTAGATATTTATCATTATTAGTTAACACATTTATTCCTCTCAATAAACTGGATTTCTTGTATAAAGTACTCGAGTCTATAATTGAAAAAACAAATCTGATCCTGATCGTGAATTGAAAAAGTTTAGTAAATATGATGCCTAGAAATAAGGTCTACGTGTTAAAAACAAAAGCAACAACTCCCTTGTCGTTTTATTTTTCTACAGTTGCTAGAAACTCCATTTTTGCAACGTCAAAAACAGCCAAAGCACGTGGGGTCACACTAAGGTTTCTATGGTTATAACGGTCAGTCATCTTAACATGTTCATTTTATTTATTATTACAAGACGTTGCACTATGCACTTTGCGATTCCCTGATTGATAATCCTGAACTAAGAATACATGCATCGGTTACTAAAGTATTCAGGTTTTGTCTTAAAGACATGTTTCGTTTAAATTTATAAATGAGCTCGGTGATATTAAAAGGATATGACTTGTTGTAACCGTTCCCCGTTTCCTTTGTGGAAAGAGTATTTGATGTCTAATGGGGGCCAGGAGAAAAGCACCATGCTTGACTCGAAGCAAAAGCTCATGATCGCAAAACGGAAACCGTATTAACTACAATAATCTCTTTAAAATTTAACATAAATTCATTTAAAAGAAATGAAAGTAATATATGAAATTTTCACCTTTTGCGTCTTTGTTGTTCAATTTAAAACATACATTTAAAGCGAACTTCATAGTGAACAACACGAGTGTTTAATAAAAACGATCAGGCTTGACCTATAATGGTCTCTTAACCCCTTCACTCCCGGAAGCAATACCGCGCATGTGCACTATTTCGACTGCTTCATTTTTAATTTTACAGATTCACTTTATTTTTGGTAAAACAATTGGCTGAGTGTTAAACAGCTTGAATCCGATACCCGGCGTCTCATGCGGATCCAAGCTCTTTGCATATGACTGACAACTCGGAGTAAGGCAGTGAAGGGGTTAATATTGACGATATATAATTTCAAGTTTACTTAAACATTAATTGCAGCAACAGTTGTAATAACCCAATTACCCAATCATCAAAACGCCTATGATCTTTAGCTTTCATGACTTTTTGAACTTTATAAATGAATCTAAGTATGATGAACTTCTTCTCGAGAAGTTTGTGCATTTAAGACTCACTCTGTGTAGAACAAGTCGATTATCCTTCTGGAAAGAGCTTGTTTTGACCGCTGCGTTGGAATTGTCCGTTGTAAATGCGTTGACCTTAGCTGTGGAATTACCCAGGTAGTGTTGCCACAACATTTTGTAAACCCCTTTTCCGGAATATTTAGGTGAGATCCTACTTGCACGTGAGATAAGGGTATCTCCTTCGTCAACCAAATATTCAGCTGCGAATCCAATCTGCAAAAACAAGAGTCCATAAAAGCAATCCCTTAATTGCTGTCATGAAGTCTTTCTAATGTTAACTTTATATGAGGCGTGCATGAACTCTTTGATAAACTTGATGCATTTGGTGTTTTCTCAATTTTGGTTATTTGTGTACTGGGAAACTAATTTCGATTAAACAGTATTTCAGTCAAAACAGGATGTCCATAACGTCTTACAGGTGCCCCCGGGGTCTTCCTCCACCTTTAATGAATAAAACAAAAACAAACATGATTAAAATGAAGTTCGTTTTTTTTTCTGAAAAATATTAAGGTTGTTTAATTGGGAAGTTGTTTGAACTACATTTAAAGCTCTTGGATACAACTTGTGTGTAATTTGGTCAATATGCCAACATTTATAAGTTAGCTGTAGTAAATGACATCGGTAAAGTTTGATCTCCTTTTGTTTTATTGTCGTGGGATAATAAGAATCCCAAACTCTTATTACGTTATTGAGATCGCTTTGATTTTATCTTTGGTTAGTTTACAGTCATTACATTGGTTTACTTTTGTAAAATTCTGAATAATTCTTTTGGATATTACTCAGTGAGAAAATCTTTGTGCATAACTAAAATTTAGCAACTGTTGAGATTTAATTTAAAAATGTTCAGGAACATTCAACAAAATTTTTGAATATGTGGAACTGTGAGTTAGATATTCAGTTTTGTCTTAACTTTGTAATTTTGAATTAATAAAGTTTCTAGTGTGTTGCTGGTTTTGATCTTTCTTGTTGCGTCTGGCTCGTAACACTGTACAAACACTATATCAAACGTTATCCAAACGAGTAAAAGAACGGAATTTATTTTTGAGGTTGGGGCGTGTTTTTTTTTAAAGAAACGACTTTCTGCTAATAGAATTGCAATCTCTTTCTAGAATATATGAATATTTGTTCACATCAGATTCGTTGAGGTTTAAATGATGGTATCAATACAGGAACGTACAAGGTGGATGGATTTGTTGTCATCAGGGTCATCCGGAATCATTGCAACATAATTTATTAGTAGATATTAAATAATGGTATATGCATATTACAGTTTGAGATAATTGCCCCCCACACTTTTCAAAAGTAAATGAGTGTTTAAGAAATCGAAGGATTTTTAAAAAATATTTTGCAATTAATATGTAGACATTCGTTGCTGAGTTTCTTTATCTACAGCTTCAAAAATTAACACACCACCGCGTATTTGACTTTCACCAAACGCGATGAATGGTACATATAATGGCTACAATGTGATTTCATTAGAACATAATGGTATGGGTGCTAGACCAGATACTGATAGAAGCACCATGATATGTATTGCAACGTGGTGTTTTAAATGGATAATGAATTGATATGAATTCTAAACAAACAACAAAACGGGCCTTAAAACCACAGAAAGATGACATAAATGACACCATTCGTTGTTGATACTGCTTTTTGTGTCGCAATTTCAGAGAGCTTTTGATCGATATGCATAAATTTTTCAGTTCGTTGGTCAATCACAAAAACTTAACTTTGGCTATAACTTCGCGATTTTATTCAATTTCTTCTTCAAACTTTAAAAGTGTGTAGCCTATGACATCAGAGCGTATTTCCTTCAAATGATATTTATATTGTAAATTTTGACATTCCCAGTTGTAACTAGGCCTTTTTTGTGTAAGACGCCAGTGTTCTACTGAACATCCATCTTTTTCTGTCTGTGTTCATTATTCGCTAACTATAATAAAACTATACAAACAATCAAATACTTACAATGGTTCCATTATGTGTAGCTACATATGGTGTTGTCAACGGACTTGTTATGATGTCATCAAGGAAGTCTGTTAAGTAGTCAAGGCCATTAAACGCATTAACATTGATATTCAGGATTTCCTCTTTGTCATCCAGCGTCGCTTTTCTGATATTGAACTCATCCATTTAGTCTATAGAATTGCGTTCTGAATAAAACAATGATCGTTTTATGGTTCCGATCGGCATGTTTTATAATCAATTGTAGCATTCAAAAGTGTTGTTTTTTTATAATTTTCGTATGAATTCAATCATCGTTAAATAATATTGTTACAGAAAACGGAATAAGTCGGTAATACAATATGAAAAAATCATTTGTTGCAATATTGTCCCACTTACTCAGTCCAATATTAGATCTATGCATTTAGGAAAGTATTAATGATATATTGACCTTCTGTGCAGACAATTCACCAAAGTGACGTCGTCAAAGATGAAAAGTAACAATAGCAACAAGAATAGTTAGTTTTGAAAAACACATCTGCCAAACTTTCAGAAAAAGTTTCATAAACAAAAACTGATACGTCTCACAAAAAAAATGTGATTAACTCTGTGATTATACTAGTGTTACCGGTTTAACCATTAAATAGTTAAGATATTAATCAAGGTAGATAAAACTGCAGTACTACCTTAATTGCTCTATCTAGATAGTCTGTAATCTTACTTGGTGTATATAATTAAACTCTTACATAATTTGCAACATGTAGAATTTTCTGTTTAGAAGTACGTACTTCTAAGCTTTAGTTTAGATAAATAAAATGGCCAAAACATTTCGAACACTGACATGCATAAAAAGTGTTGACAAGTTTAAAGCTTAAAGGTATGACTTTTCACCCTACTGAATTAAAAACAAACCTTACCTGTTATGGTGTTCCTTTATACTGGCCTATAGATCGTAGTTGAAGATATCAGAGCAGTCTAGATACTGTGATATGTCAAAACTGTCTAATGCCAGTGTGTTTGAATATGTGTTCACCTTGACGTATTCAAGAGGATGGTTACACGTCTGTTATCGGTATAACACATGTCTTTATTTATATCTGTGTGACAGTATAAAGTGACCCCGTTGAATATCGACCAAATCATTTAAATTTGTAAAAATGAACGTGTTCTTGAATACTGATTAGCGTTACAATTTATTGATTCAGCTTAGATAGTTTAAAGTCTGTGAAACAATTTATTTTATGTCACGTGAAGGTAAGGAGAATGATCTCTAACGGGGCTCGATCCCTTAACCTCCTGACCACCATTGTACCATCATCGTTACAATTTGATTAGTCGTAATTTATTTTTCAACGATTATCAAACTGTCAGATAAACATCAGAAATGGACTAAAATTGAAATGAAACACACAAGGGTTCTTTGTTTGATTGTTTTTATTTGATTTACGTCACTTTCTTCCAGGTAGTGCTAATGGACGTCACAGAGAGAGGAAAGTGGATACACAGACCTTTTCTGTAGATAACTATGGTTCTTTAACGTGGCCAGTGTATAGCACTGATTCACGTGGGGGCTGAACCTTGGCCGGTCACTTTACCCTGACACCGACAAACCAGTCATAAAATGCTAACCCTTAATCCTGAGCGTCATGGAGGGGAGCCATTACTACCATTTTATATGGCCCGGCCGGGGATCGAACCCGCAGGCTCACGCACGGAAAGCGGACGCTCTATCACTTGAGCTAACCGGGCTATTCACAAGGGTTCATTATTGTCCATGTAAATATAGTTTTGGGTATATAGGAAACACCCTGCCTATCCTTCCATCCGACTGTCCGTCCGTCCTTTTGTTTGAATTGTGTCTGGGCTATAACTACTTTGCGCCAATTGGGTCCAGATAATGTTTCTCACAATGTCTTTCCGTGACAAAAGGGTGTACATTGGTCTTTTGTTTGAAGGTCATTTATGAAAGCTAAGATTCATGGAAGGAACATAGCCTGATCTATTATCCGGACTATATCTTTTAAATGTTTGCATATGTGTGGCTGTTATAAAGTTAAATAGTTGCTAATGATTTAAAGATGTGTCATGACCTTGTCCAAATATCATATCTATACACCAAGGATGCACGGATGATCCGAAATTTGAATCTGAGGCATTAACTTCACTACCAGCTTATGTATCAAAGTTATTCTATTATATATAGTCAAGTGGCTAAACGATAGAACCTTTAGTATGTCATGATCTATATTTTGTGCTTTGTCAGTGGATAATATCACACTCAATAGTTTAATAAGTCCCTAAAACATTCCATCATCTATTGTCAATGATCGTCAGTGGATGACTTAGTATGCCGTAATTTATTTAAGTATTTTGTAAGTGGATACTCTACCTTTTATCATTCCATTTACCAAAATTCAATATTCAAATTTTCAATAATTATGCTTATGAGAGCAAGATCGCGATGCAACCAAATCCTGTAGGTCAATGACACTTTAGGACACTCTACCGAAGAGTATTTCTTTAGATTGCTCACTACATTCATACCCAAATAATAAAACAAGCAGAAACCCTACAGGAAAACAGCACATGTTAATAAAGCAGATACTATGTGTGTTGACATGATAAGACGAAATATTTACACTTCAGGTGTTTAATGACATTTACACATTTTCATAATGCCATGTGAATAAAGTGATTAAAGATGAGTTAAAATATATATCCAACGTTTCTGTTGCCTAAAGCTAGCGCCGAGATAATACATCATCAGTCCAAACTCATCTTAGTGATGTGAAATGACATGTTGGTATCACAGATCAAGTTTGATTTTTAAAATATGCTATTTGGTTTAATTCGGGTCTAAATCTTTTGACAAAACATGATTATAAAACATTTCAAAATTACTAATATGATTACTAGAACAACGCCTTTGTCAAACAACATAAAATATCTAAAGACGTCCACCCTGAAGGGCAGTGTATACAGTACAGCTGAGTGACAATGATGAGTCAATAACTACTATCTAACTTCATAACAAGTTGCTTTATCTTTAGATATCACTTATCTTACAGCATTTAACATAATGCATACTTTAAACAGTGAGGGAGTCTGTAGTGTGAGAGAAAGTCGTCGGATTCTGACAAAGCCCACATGTACGATCAGGCAACTACCATAAAGTCGAATAAATGATTCATACTCGGAAAATCGTTTTGAAAAAGATTCTTACTTTGATATCCGGACACCCAAATTCGATGTACAAATGCCAGATGTATTCCTAACAATTGTTCGCGGTAACGGTAATTTTGAGGCGTTGATCCTCTGAAACTTTTTTTATGAAGACTTAGGTCGTCATCGGAACTCAAATCCCTCAACTAAAGATTGTGACTAACTTATATCTGGCTGTCCCGAAAAAAACTAATTAATATAAGATAGGCAATTAGTATGGCTCCTGGGAATAAATCGTGTAAATAAGTTAAATAGATATTGGAGTCAGTTTACAATGTTGGGATAAGACCACCACTACAGTTTACCAGTCTAAACTGAAATACAAATTAATTACCTACCGTTTTGTAAATTACAGTCCAGCCATGATTTGGTGCATTCAATGATATTTGAAAAGAACCAAAATCTCAGGAGCAGTCAACACTTTTATATATTTGATGAAGATCGGATGATCAATGAAGGCTCTATTGGGCTGACAAACTCTTGTAAATCAATATTTACAATTTCAGGGGTCATCTTCCAGTCCTGCAGTCATTTAAGGGAACATATTCTAGTCATGCATAGGTGTATTTTAATAGGAACCAAGCTCTCGTGGTTATCAAACTACTGTTTAAGTACGATTGAGATACAATCAAAGCTCTAAACAGCTCTATTTTACCAAATTTATTAAATTCAAGGCGACATTAGACAGTCATGCATAGGTGAATATGGCTTGTCGTTTAAAACGAACCTATCTTTCATTGATATCTATCAACTGTATAAGTATGAGTGAGAAACAATCAAAGCTGTATACTCTTATGCGCTGATAAAAAAGTGTTTACGCAAGCACGGACAGACGGCATTGACGACTGACACGCACCATGACATAAACTTTTATTGCATTTGACCAGAAGAACTTAAACTGATCAATTGCATTTTCTTCGCTCACATTCATTGAAGTATTATACACATTTGTTCATATGAAATAGGCAGCAGTTTTATTTTCTGTCATTTGAAATAAGTTTTTTTTGCCTATGTAAATTGCAAAGTATGCGTTGATTTAACAGAGGGAACCAAATTCAGATACAACCCTTCTTATTTCTTCCATTTAATGTGTAACAATGAAAGTTAATTGAAGTAAACCACACAAAGAACTAGAATTACAAACAATCTAGTTTGCTTCTGCAACCAGGAACTTATTTTACCACTGGCTATTTTGCAAAAACCGTTTCTTTCAATATTCTGAATTGAAATGTCTATATTCTTAATAGTATTTATGTGACATCATTAGTTTGAATAGCTAGCGATATTTTTGTTTAAAGAAAACACTTGTTGAAAGATCTATGAATGCGTCTGAGGGCTCCTGAAATATTGTCATAGAATCCATAACTAATATATTGACTGATGTTATCATCAGTACATTTGTTTTGTATATGTTTTACCAATGTGCAATCATATTCAATTAGATACCAAGAACTGTTACACTTACATCTTATTTCATAACAACTACCTTTATTGAATTTCTATTTGCGTTTAAATGAACTGTTTGCTTTCAACTTTCACCGGTTTTGATTTTGTAACTTATAATAATTCATGGTTTGTTAATTAAGATCTCATATAACCTATCATACCTTGATAGTTTTTTTTAGCATTTTGTTTTGTCAACATCACTTGATCATTGCCTTCATTTATTGACCACTGCTCAAATGGTCATTTAAATTTGTTATCTATCATGACCAGCCCCTTTCTTTAGACTGAATCCTGTGATAAGGCTCCGTGATTATAAACCAGTTTTCGTGCTCAACTTATTTAGATCATGAAAGTTAAAGTGACTATTTTAGTAAAGATATTTAGATAAAGCAGTTCCTTGTGAATTCAAACATGTACATACCCAATGAATAAGAGTTGAGTATATATTTGAATCTACCTTATGGAAGAGTTTAATGTTTCAAGCATTTCAAGTTTAAGAATGAACCTGAGTTGAGCATGAGTTTTTTTATAAATACGTGGTCAGGTCTTCGTGAATAGTTGTAACGTTTATCTAATCAATTCATCTCTGGAAACTGAAACACTTGATTGCCTCCATGTAGTACATGTTCATATCCTACAATGCTTTTAAAAGTCTATGGGTGCTTTGATTTCAACTGTGGCATCTTTTGAACTTGTATGTATACAGGCACATATATGACAGTAACTACTTGATCATATACAAACATAGTTTTATGATTGGTATCATTTCGTTAGTCCAGGCTGGATGCAATAAAATGTTGTCCGTTTTGGTTGACTAAATGAAGAACCGTATATTAAACCAGCTGTC